>CAJNJA010058141.1:367-53350 GCA_905231915.1 Symbiodinium necroappetens
TGTGTGTGTGTATATATATATACTATTATATATATATACTATTATATATATATATTGGTGACCGGAACCAAACAGCTCTTCATGTGGCTCTTGTGATGTGACCGTCGGTGTGAACGCTTGGTTTTGCATACCGTCAAGTGAGCAGAACGAAACAGCACATGACGCGTTCCGGTTAGGATACACGGCACAGATCCGTGCTACCGTAGCATCGGCATCTTGACCATGTTCGGCTTGCGAGGTGCCTTCCAAGAGCCATGGCAAAACGAAGCAAGAGCACGAAAAAAAGATAAAGAATCCCGGCGGCAAAAGACGCTAGTGGTCATTTCTTGCTTAAGGTAGTTCTGCTCACCACTGCATTTTTCTCTTACAGCAAACATGAGGGTCAGGGGTCGTGGCCTCCACCGGCATGGCTCAGAATGCATGACACGGAGACATGCACCGGCCACTGTGAGAAGCACCGCCTGCAGCAGAGTTGGTTTCAGACCTAGGAAAGAGAAGCAGAAGAAGCGGAAGCAAAAGGCAAGCGACGAGAGCGACGAGGACTTCCACATACTTTCACCTCACGGACAATCGGACCATAACCGGAAGTTCCGCCCAAGGAGAAGTCGGCAAGCGAGGTGTCCAGCCCAAAGTCGGATGGGCAGCAAGTTAATGGGCAGAAGCGCAAAGCCGCAAAGTTGCTTGTATGCAATGAGACAGCCACACTCTTTTCAGAAAGCCATGTTCTTGCTGTGTGATCCAATGGATCACTGGATGATTGTTTCGCCCGTTTGTGCGGTGATGGCATCTGAAAGGAACGCCAAGGAGAAGAAGGCACGCATGAACGAGGACAAGTTGTTTTTGGAATTCAGTCTGCTGATGGCCAAGAGACCGTCGCGCCGGATCAGTTGCACAGATCAGTTGCTAATGCGAACTTGTCGTCTCTGTTCCACACAAGCAAGTTGGAGGAGCGAAAAGTGAAGAGCCAGATGAAGGCCAAGAGCAAAACGAGCCTTAACGGCAAGAGGGATGGGGATCAAGCAAGCATCAAATAGTGATCAGCAAATCAAGTAGAGACCAACCAAAAACAAATAGGGATCCTCAGCCACGGCAAGATGACTCATGCTTTGAAGTGAACTCATTTGCAGATGCCAGTGGTGTATTGTATCTGACCTAGCTCTTTGATGAATATGGCCAAGAGCATCGACAGTCTGCTTCAGGAAAGATGTGGGAGATGGCGAGGACCAGCGGGTTCAATCAAGTTTTGCAACCCAGGGCCTAGGGTAGCCAAGGAATAGCAAGGTAAGGGTTGGGAGGGGAAACCCGCCAAGATTGTGCCCGACAAGACGCTGTGTCATGTCAGCAATCTTGTGTTGGTACTTCTTTCGCTGGTGCAGAGTGGCAACGGTATTGCTGATTTGCCAGCCAACATCCAAGTAACATCTTCAAGTAACATCTTTTCTTTTAGGGTTTGCAGTTTGCCATCCATGATCTTTAGGGTTTGCGTTTGCCAGGCGACAACGCCTTATAACTCCTTTTAACGATTCAGGTTTGCCAAGTAATATCGTATTTCTTAGGGGTTTGGGTTTGGCCCTCGCGATCTGTAAGGTTTGTTTCTTTGTCAACCAGCATCTCCCTTTACAGTTTCAGATTTGGCAAGCAATACCTTCTTATGTTAGGGTTCTGGAGGTTTGCCACCAACGAGTTTGAGGGTTTGGGGGTTGCGGTGACAGTTAGTTTAAGGTTTCAGATTTTTCAAGCATTATATTTTTGCTTCGGGCATTTGCTGTTTGACACCCGCTACCTTTATTGAGAGTTTGGGCTTTGTCAAGCAACATGTTTCTGCAGTTTCAACACTGCAATCTGGTCACGCACGCGCGTATTTTTGCCTGGTGATTTCGTGATTGAAGCCCCAGAAATTTCAGAGGTTTTCGGTCGTTTGAAGACGGTCTTGGGGAAATCCGTCATAACTAGTGCTAATGCAGGCTTGTTTCAACTTCGCTATCTTCGACCAAGTTTCACCAGCTGCCGCAAGCAAGCGCTTTGCTAGAGATCGCTCGGCCTTTTCCGGAATGCTCGGGCACTTGGAGAAACCTCGGGCTCAGACATTGGCTCGCGCATAAATATCCACAAGTTTTTCAGAAAGGCTGTGGTTTCGTTGGGCTTTGCCAAGCAACATCTCCTTTAAGGTTTCAAGTTTGCCCAGCAATGGCTTGTTGACTTTAGTGTTTGGGGTTTGCAACCCACGATCCTCAGATTTGGGATTTGTATCTATAGGTTTCACTTGGCAAAGCAACATCCATCTTGAAGGGTATAGGTTTGTCATGTGATGTTTTCTTCATTTTAGGTTGCCACCCACGGTCTTTAGGGTTTGGGACTTGCCAAGCAACATCTCCTTTTTAAGGTTTCAGGTCTGTAGAGTGTACTATTGTTTCTCTTTTAGAGTTAGGGGCTTGCCACCCAAGATCTTCAGAGGTTTGGCATGTTCCAAGCAAGAGCTCAGTTAAAGGAATGAACTTTGCCAAGCAATATCTTCTTGCTTTTTAGGGTTTGCCGCCGCAGGGTTTGGGATTTGCCAATATCTCCGTTTGGGGTTTCAAGCTTGCCAACTAATACCATCACATTTTCGAGGTTGGGGTTTTGCCAACCAAGGTTTCAGGCTGGCGGGTAATATCTTCTGGTTTTGGGGTTTGCCACCTGCGATTTTTTGGGTTCAAAATTTGCCAAGCAAAGCCTCTTTGAAGGCTTCACCGCGATCTTAACGGCTTTGCTTTGAGGGTCTGAAACTTGCAGCTAGTAACTTCTTCTTTTAGGGTTTGGGGCGCAGGTCGGTGCCAAACCCCTAACCCTTAAAACACTCATACCGCTTGGCAGACGCGGCAAATCTGAAACCTTAAAAGGACATTCTGCCCGTTAAGCCCCAAACCCGTCGTGGGCAAACCCCAATACCTAAAACAAAAAGATCACACTTGGCAAACTTGGCAAACCTGAAACTTAGAAGGAGGTTCTGGCTGGCAAGCCCCGAACCCTACAGTGTTACAGGTCGTCCTTAAAAGATCCGACTTGGCAGACTTGGCAAACCTGAAACCTTGGAAGGAGATCATAATTTCCTGGCAGGGCCTGCAGCCCCAAACCAGAAAAATCTAACATACTATTGGCCATACCTGAGACCCCTAAGCGAAATGTTGGGTGGCAAACCTGAAAGCCCCAAACAATGCTGCTTGGCAAATCCCAAACCTTGCAGATCGTTCGTGGCAACCACCAAACCCCAAACGAAGAAGCTATCAGTTTGCAAGCTTTCTAGAATCTCCTTTTTAGGCCAAGTGTGATCTTTTTGTTTACGGGTTTGGGGTTTGCCACCCCACGACCTGCAACAGTGGCACACACTTGCAAGTGAACATGTCCGACGGTGCCATGTGACACATCCACATCCCTTGCGATGTACAATCAAGAAAAGCACAATGCTCCTCCATGTTGTCCGGCAGAGGCAGAATGGGCATCGGAAACCACACGCAAGAAATTAGTTGAAAGTCTCTTCATCGAACGGCATTGTTTTGATCCACGAGGCTGTGTGCAGAAGCTCCGTATTGTTCATTATCCTCCATAAGTCAACAGTTCCATTGGCATGGGACACTTCTCGATGTGATGGAACTCAAATGTCTGTTTAGCTCTCGCTTCCGCCACACCGTTCGCCACAGATCAACGTTGCTTGAGCTGCGCCAGTATAATTCGTGACAATCCAAAGTTTGCAGCCTGACAACTCCTTTGTGGACGCCCTGGCAGTCGGTATAGACAGCTGCGTGACGGGAAGCTACGGCGAACGGTTCTGATCTGTAAGCTGTCTGGGAGCAGTCCGGCTGCAAGGAGTGTTCTTCGGTCGGAATGAGGTTCCACAAAGCGCACAGCCCAGGATGCCGTCCGCTCAATGACTCTCCCGGTTGGCGGCTTCGAACAAGACCCATCCGTGAATAGATGCACTGGTTCATCCGTACGCGGGAGCTCTGGCCGAAGTGGAGGGCACAGCTTCTCAAGCTCATCAAGGCAAGTCTTGAGGGCAGGAGGCTGATTGAACAGACCCGGCGGAGGACTCGATCTGGGCCAAAAGTTGTTGAGCAAAACACATTTAGGCGACACCCCAGAAAGCTTAGAAACCTCCTGAACGCATGATAACATTAAAACCATCAGTCTGTGGATCTCCGCCATGCCAAGCGGAAGCACTGATAGAGAATCCAGCAGCATCGTCCAAACCGATTTTGTTATATATTTTGGGAACCAAAAGAGTTTGCCATGCAACACTGCAGGGTTTGGGGCTTGCCAGCGATAGTCTCCTGTTAAGGTGTCAGGTTTGCCAAGTCTGCCAAGTCGGATCTTTTTGTTTAAGGGGTTTGGGGTTTGGCACCGACGACCTGTAACACTGTAGGGTTTGGGGCTTGCCAGCCAGAATCTCCTTTTAAGGTGTCAGGTTTGCCAAGCAGGATCCTTTTGTTTTAGGGTTGGTTTGGGTCTTGCCACCCACGAGCTTTTGGGTTTGGTGGTTTGCCAGTCACAGTTTCAGGCTGCCGACTAATATCTTTCCGCCCTTCCGTGTTTTCGAATTTGTCTTCCGAAGCGATCCGCATCCGTGTGGTGGGCGTGGTGCACGAGAGGAGAGCTCCAAAGAGCACAACAAGGTTGCCTGCGCGACTCACACGTCCTTGTATCATGATTGTGCCACATGGACTGCCGTGAAGCTCACAGTTCTGCAGGCCAAAAAGCAGAAGCGAAAAGCGGAGCGTGAAGAAGGCTGCAAGCACTTACAGCAGCTTCACTATCACTCATTTGCATTGGCTCCATTGTACTTACTGTCTGCTGTCTCAGCAGCCTTGGTGCAAGCACAGCTTTCGGCATTGACAGTATTTGACAGTGTGTCAAGCGGCAGGAAGCGAGGAGACATCAAGCCACAGCAGCCGGGCCAAAAAAAAGAAAAGGATCGGCCAGACACGCTTTCAAGAAGACATACGGTCTCAGTACTGATGGTCGACGATGGTGCATTGAGAGCTGTGCCAGCACTTTCCAAAGCAGTAGCACAAACTGTCTGCCAGGAGAACAGCCAGCTCCGATGAATCTTAGGTGTCGCAGAGACATGGAGACCATGCGTCATCCCTCGTGGTGGGCGAGAAACGGCGCTGCCCAGCAACCGAGAGCAAACTTCTTGGCGTGCTTGTTCAAAGTGGCAGGTACTCTCGCACTCCACTCGCAAAGCGTAGCAGAGCCGCAGATCTACTGCACGTCATGGCTCCAAGCACTTGATGGATCAGGAACCGCACAGGATTATGCTACGACTAGAAGGGACAAGTGATCCAGGGAACAGCCTCTTTGCCATGTGCAGACTGGCAGCTTGGATATTCAACAGTCGTCTCTTGAGCAGTTCTTTTGGTACGGAAGTGGTCCTTAGATGCCACTTGCAGAGAACTGGAGCGCGACTACAATACACCGTTCGCTTTGAGCTAGATGGACCAATGCTCGATTTACAGCCATGGCCTGGCTGCCGCGAACTGAGAACTCTGCACTCAATGCGAAACCGAACGTGCCTTCTTTGTCTGCAGCTCGTCTCTGAGGTTTCTTCTGGTTGGAATCGCAATTTTTGCCTTGTGCAGTTGCCAGGTGAGCACCCGAGGGAGTGGTGAAACATACCGGAATCACCCATTCACTGCCGTCACAGTGCCTCGAATGAAGCTTTACGCAGGATGATGTCTCGCTGCGGCCTCTGCTTTGCACAGGGCGTGGAGGGCGCTGCACATCTGCGATGATGTTAGTAAGATCGCTTCTTTTCCGGAGCGTCTGCCTTTATGAGGGTTTGTCTTAGCAACCCACACCCAAGGAGACCGCACTTCAAGTGGGGACAGACAAAGGAGAAAGTGTTCGTCACCGTTGCCGTCTCCTGGCAGCATTTCAGGCAGCGAACCAAGCAGCATCGATGTGGAGCAGTCCCAGCTCAGGTGCGCAATCTCAATCGCAGCTCAGTCAGTTCCCCGCTTGCACATTCGAGGGGACATATGCCGAACATGATGCTGCGTGGCGTTACATGTCAGTTGCGTCCAGCAAGGCTCCCTGCACGGGTGTCCCCGCTCAGTGTTTGTGTTTGGGCGGGGAGGAGCTGCACTGAACAGTTCTCCAAACGTATTTGACCTGCCCATAACCGTGACACGAGATGCCCAAATGCACTAGCCTTCGCTGGTTTGCGCTAGCAATCGGCGTGCCACGAACATAGTTGAGAGTTGTTGAAGCCGATCTGCCGGGCTTGCGCTCAAAGCTGCGAAGCTACTCTCTGGGTTGGTCTGCAGCTCTCTGTCCTGTTGTTGAAATTGCTTGCTTGGTTTTGGTACACCCCTTTTGAATCAGCAGTGTGGTGTTCTTAGAGAGGTCTGTCGAAAACGTTCTTAGAAGTGTTTAGCGAGCCGCGAGCCCAATCTGAGGCGTCCGCTTCGCTGAAGATCGGCTTCGCTTCCAGTGCTCGGACAGAGAAGGGAAGGCCCACGGAATCTCCTGAGTAAACGCATAGCAGTGCCTGAGTAAACGGTACTCATATTTTATAGTTCATGGTCAAAACCGAAAGATTCAAAACTTGAGCTCGAACCCTTAGGTTCACGTGGCTTGGGACAGGTACTCCTCCCCCCTTGTGTTTCTCAAGACAGTGATCCTGCTCCCATTTCTCATCTCCGGTGCTTGTCGCTTGGGGTCGTAGAGTTGTGAGATCATGGTGGCCCAATTCGGGTTGCTCGACGTTTTCATTTGTCAGGGCCTCGCCGTGCCTTAGTTGTATGTCAGGTTGTGTGCAGCATGCCCAGTGCCAAGGGAGGCTATTAGGATTGGGATAGGACATGGCGGGAGGACTCGGCATAGCAGGTGCCTCTGCATGGGTGTCCGCCCCACGATGAATGAACACGATTTCCTGGTACGAAAAGGTGCCGAATCAGCTCTGGTACCGGACAAGCTCCGGCGATTGTAGTGCCCATCACCGATTGGTATCACAGTGAAGGATGGAAAGGGAGCTCGAGCCTGACTAGCCATGATCTGATGTTGGGCATCCAGCAGGCAACACTGCGAGGCCCAGCAGCCAGTTGTTATTGCCTTCACGGTACATGCACTTGTCAGTTCGCAAGTTTGCCACGATGTTGGGGGCCCCAGCGGGATCGCGGAGCTTTGGCCAGTGGCGTGCATGCTATTGGCTGTCGGCTGTGTGCTGTGACGAAGAAAGACGTGAAGACCCTGAACACGCTTGCGGCTTCTGCTCTCCGTTTTCGCATCGCCATGCATCGAATCGAACGTGATGCTGGGCACTGTGCAAGTACAGCCAAAGACGCTGCAACTCGCCGATAGCACAGAGGGATTTGCCCCCTATCACAATTGTTGGTCCGGTGTTGGCACGGTTGAATCGCCACGACAACCCTGATGTTTTAGCTTGACTTGCATGCTCCCTCCCTTGTGTGCCAGGCTTTCGCATTGGACTTGGAGCTCGACCAGGCTCATGTTCAAATGCATTCCATCAGCACGACAGGTATGGTCATGCGCTGGAAGGAAGAAACACAGTTCAAGCATGATTTCGTCCAAGCGAGGATATTGCTCCAGACCTGAGCAGATGGGAGTTGTCACAACCTCAGCCATTGCGAGTGCACATGGATAGCTGATCGTGAAGCTGCACTCACGATTGCAGGAAAGAGTGCACCATGTTATGCACACATGAAATACAAGCACTTGAATGAGGAGCTGTCTTGCTCTTCCCCAAATCAGGTTACACAAGAGCCAAACAGTGTAGGCAAGATAAGTCGGAAGTCCCATGAGCATGCTGACAGAGGCAGATGGATCTGGAGTCGCACATGTCGAGGCCCTTATATACGAGATCACAGATGCTTCCTGCTCGATATTCAGCTCCCCCAAATGACCCTGCATTGCACAGAGGAGTCGTGGTCGGCATTGTGGCATTCGATATGAGCGTTGCAGGTGCCATTCAGCCCGGAACCGACCCGACGGCCAACCTCTGATGCTACCCCTCACCTAAGGTCAGTCCCCCCCCTTGACCACCCTGGAAGAATGCCATGGGTCAAGTTGCGGATTCGTGTCATCGATTTCTGATCACAAATGGCTTTCTCTCTGCATGGCTCCACTGCCTCGGCCAAGCGTTGGACTCCGGACGAAGAGATGCCTGATGAAGCCTTTCCAAATTTCGGGAAGTGTCTCTGTCTCTCTGTCCTGGACTGCGGACGCAACTCCGGCCACTCATTTAAGGTCCTGGCCATCACAGAGCGAATCTCCCGACTTGAAGTCATGTCTTCTAGTTCCTCAATGTTTGTGGTATTACTGACTTCGATCCAGGCCATATCCGCCGCCACCCGTCGTTTTGTAGTTGAAACTCAAGACGCTTGCAAGCTGACACCAGCTGCCGTTGCTTTAAGCGAAGGCCTGCTGGTGATGTCGGTGTCAGTCTGCGTTGTTGCCCGAAAGCCTTTGACCGTGCTTGCACTCTGAGACATCGATGTATACTCAGTGTAGACAGGAAGAGTCGCCAAGGACAGTCTGCGTTTCCCCCGCCCGTCGCCTAAGAGATAGTAGGAAATGCATTCTTGGCAGTGATTGACCTGTGAGCGTGCGTCTGTCGTCGCGCACACGCATGTTGTGGCCAAGACGGCACACGCCGTTCGCATCCAACAGCATAAAGCCGGGGCTATGGAGAGAAGGCCAGTGCCCGGAGGGCTTGAATGCATACAACAGGCGAGAATTGGTTCCCTTCAGCAGCCGGTGATGCGCCTTTGTCATGAAACGAGGCTTGAGGGTCATGCAAGAGATCTGCAGCATGCACCGACCACGTGAGTGAGCAAGATTTGTTGGCGCCCAGGCTATCCAAAAAGGAGCGCTGGGGCGAGCCAGCCAGAAGCTGATGTTTTCACAGGGCAGTGCTTCGTAAGACTCGGAGCTCGAAGAATACGTGTTGCAATACTGTCCAGGAAATTTGTAGGTTCGTTCTTCCCGGACATTGGTTGACTTATGTTGACTTGCTCGAAGGTCCTGATGACCCTCGCGAAGATTTTTCCGGCAGCGCCGTGCTGAAACTGCACTGTGCGCCTGGCGGACGTGTTTGTATATTTCATATTTACATAAGCCGTCAACATGACGCTTGACGATTTTTGACGCACTTCGATGCTTTCTGGGATGCACAGCCACACTCAGGCCTGGCCTGCTCTGGTTCATGATCCAAAGAACTACCGGCAGGCGGCAGGACTTTCGACTTGACGCGCACCGCAGCGGATACACTGACAGTCTGACAGGTCATGGATCGGGATTGGTCCAGAGATGATGACAAGCTTGAGACATCGGAGGCAGCCCGTGAGCACCGGTTTGGACAGTCCTGCATTTGTGAGTCATTTGTGAGTTGAGCCGCGGTCTTCGGGATCTCCCAGCCTCGCTTCACGGAAATGGGTCATCAGCTGTTCCGGTGAGTACTTCTTCATACCATAGATTGCTCCACATACCTGGTGCATCACGGGTTTTTTCCCAGTTTCCAATGTTGCTGGCAGGACACTTTCTTTGAGGAGCATGCTGAGTGCCCGGGGGTGGGTTGTGTCACTTGTTGTGGTCACTTCCTTGTAGCACCGTATGCAGCTTGCATGCAACAACTCTGCAATTCGTGCCGTTTGCCAACCAGCTTCTTGCTTGAGTGCTTTGGTTCCTTGCCTTCGCGACACAGCGCTGCCGATCTGCACGCCTGCTTTCCTCGAGCGATTGCCGCCGGAATGCAAATTTTCGTGCCGGCCTCAAGCTGATGGTCCAGCATCCAGATGCTCTAAGGGTTGCCATGTAGCAAGCTCATTTGCAAGGAATCTGGTTTGCGCGGCATTCACGGTTCAGTCATGCTGCATTTTCTTTTACGCTTTTTCAAAAACCCTACCTGTCAACATTTTGGGTTTCCGCATTGTCGTATTGTTCTTAAAGTTTAAGGCTCTCTTCCTGACAGCTTCAGGTGAATATGCCAAGCGTCTCCCGCGAATTTCTCCACCCACAGTCGCAACGGCTAACTTTGCATTGCTGGTGCTGAGGTCAAGACTTTGACAGGAAAAACAATTACCTTGGACGTGGAAGCAAGCGACACAATCGACAATGTGAAGGCTGGACTGTAGCTGGTGCCTCGAGCAAGTTAGCTGAAAGAAGCGGTGACTCAATCCCCGAGGCAAAGATTCAGGACAAGGAAGGCCAAGCTGCCACGGTCGTTTCTCAAGCTGCCACTGCGGAAGCATCTCGGACGGATGTTTTTGGAGGTGCATTGTGCTTGCAGGCATCCCTCCTGACCAGCAGCGCCTGATCTTCGCTGGCAAGCAGCTCGAGGATGGGAGAACACTGTCTGGATCCCTGATCCCAGCTCTGCTGCCAACCATGATGCCCTAGATTGCGCGAGCAATGTAAATGTCCGACTTCGCGGAAGCCTCAAGTTTTTGCTCGAAAGTCGGGCTGACACGGAGTTGGGTCGATTCTGTCTTGCCCCGTGTTGTCGTTGGACTCGGCCTCTCGCCGGCCGTCGGCGAAACCTCAAACGACGAAAAGACGCCATGAGATAGTTCACCCTGACACGTCCAGGAAGGAGGCGACGCCTCCAAGCCCAAGTCGCTGAATTGGAGTGATCTGAAAAGCTGTTCATGAGCAGCAACACGTTTTTGGGACACATCTGTTGTTGATGCTCCCGACGGGGAATTTTTGCATCGCCGTGGAAGTGGCCCCCAACTCAAGGGCAGTTCGTGTCGCCACGGGGGGCCGGGCCAGACAGGCGAGGCATCAGCGCCGCGTGGCTCTAGCTTCCTAACCCACAGCATAGCTTTCGTGCCCAGAGTGTCATGCAGTCCTGAACGGAATCAGCCTTTGTTAATGGCCTGAGACCTCGACGAACCTTGAAGTGAGGTCTGATTACAACATTCAGAAGGAGTCGACTCTTCACCTCGTGCTTCGGCTTCGAGGAGGTCCCGCCCTGGCGGAATGTAGCTATATGCAACTAGTAACTACGGCCTCCGGGTAGTGAAAATGCCTTCTTGAAACTCTCTGGCAGGATGCTGCTGGTTCTTTTCCTTCCTCATCATCCTTACGCTCCTTGAATACATCATTCCTTTTCCGATTTCCACGGTTGCGTTTCAGAGACTGTCATGTGCGTGTAATTTCGACGTGTTGTCAAAGACGCTGTGCTCGAAGCTTTCATGGCACATGTTGACTTCCGACTGCTGGCTTACACTTTTGAAGACCGTAGGCCGTAGACATGCGCCACAGCAAAGGATCATTTCAATGATCTTTTTGATGCCATGCACTTGTGGAACCTCGGCATCTCGTCGGCAACATATTGGACAAACTGCTTCGCTGGAGCTCCGGGGGGATCCTTAGTTATTGCTTTGTTGACATGACTTGAAGCTGTTTTTTCGCCACCACTGCTGCCTTCCTGCAGCTTGTAACTCAAGGTCGTTGCAGAGGGGACAGCAGCCAGTTGTAAAGAGCATGTCCAAGAAGAAGGCCGTCGGCTTCGGTTGGTTGGCACAGAACGTGTCATGTCCAGGCATGTTTGATCCCGTTTCTGATTCCGCCCTTGTTGGCCCGCAGCTCAGCAAGAAAGAATCGCTGCCTGGCTTTGCTTGTCGCCATCTATCAACGTCTCAGGTCCTGCCCTGCTTCTGCTTATAGCGGCTGAGCGCAGCCGCTTGAGAGCTTTCCATAGCTTTCCAGGCTTGTTTGAGGGCAAAGCTGCGCGACACCAGGGGATGGTTTTGTCAAACAGGCAAGACCTTCTTAGTGGGACACGCGTGTCTCTCAAAGGACTCAGATGTTGCTGCTGTCTTGATTTTCCACGGAGGCCGAGCTTCAGTCTGAGATTCGCTTTGTACAGAGGAGATGCAGTCGGATTTTATTGTGAGGGCAATGCAAGCGGAAGCCAGCTTAGTGGGATTTCCTAATTTCCTAATCCCATTCTCAGCTGTCCTTGTCGTGGATGTCATTCCATGACAAGACTGTCTGTATTGCAGATGGTTACAACATTCATGGATGCTCGCAAAGGTACCTTCCCCAACTCGCCACTGAGACCGATCTGGAACGTTCCACGATGCTCTCAGGCACGATCATTACAGATCGTGCGTCACTAGGTTCCGTTAAAAGTTGCGGACTGCCGCCAGGTGTGGAAGCCGTGGTGGTTCTAGCTCGACACCATGCATGTGAGCAGTGTGGCGTACCCCGGCTAGCAAAGAGACCAGGCCAGCACAAGCCTGATTGTGGGGAAAAGTCGCCAGCTTGTTTGTTTCGTCAGGTTGCTGATAGAACCTTCGCAGCAGCTGCGAAGAAGGCCTGGGCTCGGCCTTGTCGCAGTGGACATCTTTGATGTGTGTTTCGCGTGTGTCTGGCAGACCGCCGGAGCGAAAGAGGCGCTGGGCATCGCTGGGCTGTGCCCGCCTGCATCCAGGCTGCTTCAGACCTTCAGGCTTCTGTGCTGCTCTTCGCCATGGACGTCAGAAGCCGCGCAGCTCGGCCGCTTGCACGCCGACTAGGCGCGCAAGCATGCGCAAGCTGTGAGTACAAAACCATGGGCCTATCGGTTTTCATCGAGATTGAACGCATCTTATCTTGTGAAGTGGGCTTTCAGGCATAAGCTTCCAAGGTTTGGTCTGTGTGTCCCAGTCGGGTTTCAGGTGGTCCGAGGCATCGAATGCCGCACATGTGACCATGTACCAGAATCGTCCAGAGCACAGGGTGCCGGCGATCAAATCCTTCACTGTGCAGCTGCGGCAACAGCAGTGTTGCGGACATTTGCTGACATCTCAACAAGAGGACAGTGAGTTTCCTGTAGAGCGAAGCCTGCCTGACTTACAGCCAAGCGCAAGGTCGTGCGAATTCGGAGCCAACGAGAATGTACTAGAGATCTCGATGCTGAGCGGGGCAATTGAGATGAGCCCGCGGATCTGTCTTTGGTGTTGGAGGTTCTGTGCATTGGCTCCTGCCGTGATAAGCTAAGGCTAAGGCAGTGTATGACAGTACTTGGCAGTGAAATGCTTTGCAGCGAGGCTTGTTTATTAGCGCGATGTCTTGGAGTAGCCTAGTCTGGCGAGGGTTACGCTGTCCGGAAGCTCCGCGCGAGTGCCGCTATCTGGCTTTCTCTCGATATGGAGGCGGGACGTGGTTTTGTTCTTTTTCGTCGCTCGGGTCCCGGGATCGAAGCTGCAGGCCTTGAGCCTGTGCTTCTTCGTGGACGGCACGATGAAGCATCCCAGATGCATTCACTCACAGCAAGGAGAGGAATCGCAAGGTATCCAGATGGCACTCAGAGGCAGCTCTGTCAAAAAGCTTGGAGCTCCTCTCCCGCAAGCAGCTCGACCCTGAGATGCCCTTCAGTCCAGCCTTGGTGAGGAAAGTGTCAATGGCACTTAGGTTCTTCGAGTTGACCGCCGAGCAAGCCTGGGAGAAGCAAGTTGCTTGACCCTCCGTGCTTGCGATGTCATGAGTGTTTTCAGATGCGTCTTGCGCGGTAGAATAAGGCTCCAACTCGGAGCCTCGTCATACTCCGTTCAGATGCTACAACCTGGGAGAGGCGTAGTTGGGGATCATTGTGCTAGTGGCGCAGTCCTTCAAGTGAACCGACTGTCACATCTGCAGGCAGGCTGTGCACCAGCAACGCATGAAGCAGCGACCCAAGGCTTGGTTCCTCCAGCTACCCTTTCTTCTTTCAGGTGCCGGAGCACGTCCTGCACAGGCGTAAACATTGTCTTTGAAGCACAGCTGTTCAAATCTCCTGAGCGATGAAGATGGCAAGACGGCAAGATTTGTGGCAATATTGTCATGGTTGGAACCTTTGAAAGGGTTTCTGCAAACCAACGGCCAACCTGCCTTTGTTTTGCTCCATGTCATCGGCAAGGGTCTCACACAGTCTGATGCGGTCCAAGTCTATTCACAAGTTGTGCTCGGACTCTGGCACGTGCCACCCGCTAGTCTGAATGAGAGGATTTTGGGATGGGAGTGCTCTCGCCCAGGCTTGACATTGGCATTCTGCAGGCTCGAGCGAAGGAACTTGGGGCTTGCTCATGTGAAGTGTTGTCGCGGCCGGGAGCTTTGCACGCAGCTTGTTGGTCTTCACCGCTGTCTTGCACCGTGTCAGTTGAGTGTCCTTGGTCAGAGGCTTCTGCGGACAGCGACTTCCGTGCGCATGCTCTAGCCTTCCGCCCCGGCGAGGTGACACTTCTCCCGACGCGCCGCAACTTCAACGAAACGTCTCTTCAGGACCAGCCACGACACTTCCATGAGGGCTCTGCTGAGGAGTTTCGCTCGCTGCGTTCCCAGACGCTGCCAATGCATGGCCCTTCCTGCGTTGTACTCGTGCAAGTCGCTGGGGCTGCTTCTTTGAAAATATTAGTACAGTTGTCCGGTCCCTTTGACATTCATGCCAAGGTGGCTTCTGAATGTGTCAGTCCCCTGCTTGGCGCAGCACTAAATTCGTGGCAGCAGGCAGCCAGGTAGCTTGCCCCATTTGCAAGTTGGATGAAGGACATCCGCTTAGTCGATGTATGTCAGATGGGCAACTCCTCTTATCCGCACCCACCCGCTTCTCTGAGGGTGATGTCCGCGAGTTCGCAGACGAGGAACCGTATGAGGTGCAATAGAGGGAGCACTGTGGGGTGTCTGAGTTACCAATAGTGAAACTCGAGACTCCGGCCGTATGGGCTGCTTGACAGGACCTCGGCTTGCCCATCGCAAAGCTCTTCCTGAAGGGAGGAAAGTTGGATACCGCCGCGCGCAGCGTCTGGAACTTAAACTTCCCTGGAACCTATGCCGAAGTACCTAGACGAGACGGGATCTCAGAAGCAGGCTCCGACGGCTCCGACTAGATTGTTTACAGAGAAGCAGAAGTCAAGTCCTTCATATGCGTAAGTAAAGCTGTGTCTTCCTGTTGGAGTGGCACGAGAAGCGTGCACCGAGGCCATGTTTCAGCTGTGCAGCCGCTTCTTTGGCCGAATGGCATTTACCGTCCGGAATGCTTCTCTGGGCGGGGCGCCAAGGGCTCCATGCAGAGCACGCAGTCACTCCTTCGACTTCAATGCGCGTGTCCATGCACGAGGGTCATCAGATTGGCGACAGCACGGGATACCACCAGGCCAAGCCAGGCTTTCAAATCTGGCACTCAGTTTCTGAGCCCTGTTTGTTCGTTCCGCGCCGGGAGTCGAAATTCAATTAGTGCTAGTGCTACCAGTAGTAACCTCGATGCAGATATGTGCAGACCTTATGTTCGCTGGGGCGATGCTTGTTTACCTCTCGATACTGGGACGAGGGGCTCGTACTCTTTGTTGGACTTGACCAGAGTACAAGGGGGAGTGGTCCTGGGTTCGTGGGGGAAGGTACTCCTAGAGGTATTTTTGGTTTTGAGCAAAGTAATGAGGGCACGGTTGGCTTGCGGTCCTTGATTTG
The DNA here is from genome assembly GCA_905231915.1 of Symbiodinium necroappetens. Taxonomy (NCBI): domain Eukaryota; class Dinophyceae; order Suessiales; family Symbiodiniaceae; genus Symbiodinium; species Symbiodinium necroappetens. The sequence continues at coordinate 15,794 of CAJNJA010058141.1, forward strand.
GGCGGTGTACAACCTGGGGGGGGGGCGGGCCTCGTAGTCTTGGATTTGACCACAGCAAATAAAAGGCGGGGTGGCTTGTAGTCCGGTTTTTGATTTGGGTAAAGCCTTGTGCTCTTGGATTTGACGAGGGGTTGATGTTCAAATCCAAAGTACGAGCCACCCCCTTGTACTCTGCCCAAATTATTCAGGACTACAGGAAGTTGGGCTCGTACTCTACGATTCGAGCAGGGTGCACGGGGGAAGTCTCGTAATTATGAAACCCATGGAGCATAGGCTCCCCTGCTACAACCCCTCCGATCATCTGCTCGCAACCCCCCTCCCCTCTAAACTGCCCGCACTTCTACTGTGCTTCAATCATCTTCAATCGGGGCCCTCCCCTCGCGCTCCGCGGATTTTGAGAATTATGAAGGCAGGGGTCCTATGCAAGACGTGGGAAAGCCCTCGTGCTTTCCCAGTCCTGTTGCATCCTCCAAAAGCCATGCATTTAAGCGTGGTGCTTTTTCGGGATGCAGGTCGCTTTCCTGCGTTCGCAGTGGCCATGAGCACCGCGTACAACACCCCCAGGCTAGTTGAAGCAAGCAGCCTCAGAGACACGGTTGAAATTATTGAAATTCTAGTGCGAGATTCTACAGTGCAGGTTCGGCTTCTTGGGCATTCCCAAGAATCAAACCGAGGAAGCCACGCCTGTCACCAAAGCATGTCTGTCAAAGATGATCAGTGCCCGAGGAGTTTTGGATGAGTCCAGCACGCCAACTCCTGATCGATTTTGTCGAGGTTACTGGTGCCAAAGCAGATAGTCCGGGTGCCATGCCGTGTAGTATGCCAGCAGGCGGCATGGTGGGGCTGTGCAGTCGTTGCTGCTCAAGCGAGCTCCGTTGCGAGGGTGGAGATCATCTCGAGTTGATCCCTCCAGTCCTCGAGCCCTCGCCAAGTAGATTTGTATTAGTGCTACCCGGCCCTGCAATGGTTCGAATCCCAGCACGATTCTGCAAACAGGGGATGGGATGTCGTTCGTGAGCTGATCGCTAATCTCGGGTCTGAGGTCGCCGATGCTCTTCCCAATCCTTTGATGCCGCCCCGTGCTCCTTGTAGCCAGCCACTGAAGACCCCGCCAGAGAGCGAAGATCTTCATGGCTTCATGCTCCCTCCACCTGCAATTGAATCATATGATGATATCTTGAACGTCGACTTCGTGATTCCGCGCTGCACTGTCGATTCCTGGCATGGCTTGGATTCGTTTCTTGTTCTGTGGCAGAGAGACTGACTTGCGCTTTGTACTGCGCTTACCAAGGAGGCCTCGCCCATCGGCCTGGGCTTCCCCTGGAACGAAGATTGCAACGCAGGTGGCCCTCCAGCGCTCCTGTTCAACATGAAGTAGACACATGATTCACATGATGACACTCGAAACTGTGAGCCCTCACAGGAGCGCAAGGATGGCTGACATAGGGGAGCTTTATGTGCATGAGCGTCATGCATCGGGCGAGACTATCCCAGCAAATGCAAGACAAGAGTCCCAGCTTGCCCGATGTCACGCACAGTGCCTTGTCTCTCTGCACTCGGGCATTTGCGTAGCCCAAAAATTTCTTGCTGTGTCGGAGAATCGTTTCTGTAAGGCTTGGAAGACAGACAGTCGCAGCGGTCTGACCATTTCGATAAAGACAACGTGGCATGTTGAATCTGCAGAACAGCAGCATGGGGTATGGATGTACTACGGCGTTTGAAAACGCGGATGCCAAATCCTAAAGGCAACTCAACCCTCGACGCTGATCCCCGTGTGGATACACAGGGCCAGGAATGAGTGCAACACGGCTTGGAAGAGCAGGCCAGTGAAATTCCCCCCACACCGAGAAACGGTTCTGGCGCCATGATGCCACCAGCCAACGTGCATCAAGCACTGTGCACGAAGCCCAAGACTAAACTAAACTGAAGAGAAGAAGACTGGTCATTGCCCTTACAACTGGTTCCACCACTACTGGCCAGCGCGATCGCTTACATGCCTACCAAAGGCCGCGAGTTGTGTTTGTATACAATGTTAAACTGCCTTGCTATCGGCATAAGTGAGTGGGTTCCGTGAAAGGTTGTTTTTTTGTTTTTGCTGATGGGAAGGGATGGTCTGACAAAAAGACGCGACCAATCCACCGCGATGCGCGCAGAGTCCAGAATTTCCTGTATTGCAGAACAGTAGTATTTTGGGACAGCGGCTGCCCATGTAGCCCACGGGCAAGGCTGCCGTTGGACGTCGCACGCTGCCGCAGTCGCCATTAAAGCAGCAATTGCAAGAGTCGTTTTCTTGGGTTGTGGCTCCTTGACCTACCTCAGCTGACAGTACCAACTAATCGTCGCACTGATCGATGGGGTGCCAGGTGCTCCGAAAATGGGCGCGCTGCTGTTCCAGGCAATGAAGGCCTGGCGCGGCATGCCTGCAGGATAACAAGAGAATCAGCAAAGAACAAATTCTGCCTCAGCCATCGTGACCGAACTTCCCGACACATCTACCTTGGGGTGAGTCATGGAAACCTGTCCTTAAACCCTAGAGTGCCCACGACCGCGATGTTTGTTTGTACGAGCACCGCTCCCTCTTCATGCACCTGTGCTCGACGACAGGTTAACATCTTTGAATTGCAGCCAGATCAGCCGAAACACGAGCAACACAGCATGCGCAGCAACACACCGTGCGAATGCAAAAAACCATAGTATGGTGCTCTCTGACATCCACTGCAAAGATCAACGAACTCAGACAGTGTTTTGCAGTAAGATAGCGCAAGGTCGTCTGGTAGAGAGCACGCAGCTCTGATAATCGTTCAGACACGAGACCCAAATGGTGTGTTCGCATTAGGGGGGTACCTTGATAATTCCAAATCACTCTACACGATGATCTGTTGAATAGGCCCGTCTGCACGGTCAACTCACATCGAATGCATGAATCATGATGGCTGCATGTGGTCACCGTAGAATGCTTTGCATCATGGGGCTTCAAAGGAAGCAGCATCAACATGCGCAGCAATGCGTTGAACATGCTGAAGCTTCAAGTAGTGCATGGTTCAACTGGATTGTACGTTGGAATTCCTTGTGAGGCTTTGATTCCCAACGATGGTGAGGCGCCAGTGTTGTGAAGCAAGTCAGCCCTGGGTTTGCTTGGTCTTGGCTTGCACAGGTTTCCAGACAGGACCTTCCAAAGGAAGTGACCTGCCTGCCACCGAAAGCGCCGCAACTTGCCTGAAGGATCAATTTCGCGCATGGTACCCATCCTCCGTTTCCGAATGTTGAATATGGTAATGCAGAGCAGGGCACGCAAGCAGAAACTTCCCTTGTTTCAGGGGTAGAAGAGAAGGGTCCTTTTTTGCATCTTCTTGCATACGGGCTTTGGCAGCGACGGCTAGATGCAGGCGACTAGGACTAGGATTGGGAAGAGTGCGGCGAGCAGAGCAGATGGCTTGCAGAGGCTTCTGCGGCCTGCAGTACAGTCGACGTTGGACATTAATGAGGCGCGCTTTGTTAAAGATGCTACGGCGCTTGATGAGAAAAGATGTGTCGCGTCGAACCCTTCACAGCGAGCGACTGGCTCTGCAGATCACAGCAGGTGACTTGAAGCAGCTTGAAGTGAAGAGCCAAACACGCTGACAGACGAGTGTCAACCACACTCAAGAACGACTCCGACATGTGACGGAACTACAATGCGCAAAGGAAGGAACACAGCAGCCATAGCGAAGAGCCGAAGAAGATCTCACATCCTGTACCATCGACAAATGGGGATCGGAAGCATGAAGAGACACGGAAGGAAGTCGAGCGTCACAGGACTCCAATGCATTGATGCAAAAATTGCTAGATTCAAACTTCTGTCTCCCAAGATTCACGAGTGTTGCTCCGCTGCAGATTCCAGATCTGGTCTTGCCGGACGCAGCGGACAGTGTGCTCTGATTTTGACATGCTCTGACCCTGTCAAACCGCTGCCATCACACCATTCTGCGGACGCAAGTTTCAGGATGTCGACATCTTTGACGAGCTTGAGGAGATCCGCCCAAAATTCAGTGTGAAGGCTTCAATGCGTGTTGAGTGCCATGTTTTTGTGCAGATCGTCTGCCTGTGAAACAAAGTTGTGGCAGGCCAAAGGCATTCAGACGAGCTTGGAAAAGGCATTGTACCATCTCGCATTACCTACTGAGCCTGGTGCAGTACCACATGACGTTTGCACGCCTCGATCTCAGCCGCAGGTGCATCAAAACACTTGCAAGAGCATCTTGAGCGCGCTTGAATCTGAAGAAGCAGGACAGAAAGGTCACTTGTTTAAATTACTTGAATGCGTGCGATCGAGCCTGCACCTTGCGAGTCATGTGTCTGCAGCCGTGGCTCGGGCTAGGTGCCCAGGCCAGCTCGAGGGGCTAAGCGCTCGGCCAGTGAACGTACGAGAACGGGGGGCACCAGCTGAGTTGCGTACCGTAAACTACCGCAAAGTTGAGTTCAGCCTTAGCCACCCATCATGCCACTGTAGTGCATGCACGATACAGACGATACATTTTCTGAGTTATGTGACGTTCAGGTTCACGACTGCGCCAGTGCCAATTTAGCAGAACTTGTGCGAAATTGACACAGAACAAGGCTCCCAACCTTCAGAACCCAGCTCGAGATCTGCTCACAAGCAACGCCTACAGATCCTAAAGCCTCCATGAATCTGACCTTCGTGTCACCCTCGCAGTCGCCTGCTATTAATGCCCAGTGACGGAGAATTGTACTGACCCGGGCACCTCTGTCTCGGTTGGAGCAGAACACTGAGGCTTTGTGGAGCTGTCCGAGAGGTGCAGAGCTCAACTCAGGGCCTTCAGCACATGCCAACCCGTGCAAGAACAGGTGGAGTGCTGTCGCCGCTGATGGCCGTCGCCGCGCGTCCACTTGCTCGACAGTGGCATCCATGATGGACTTGGAGCACCAGCGCAGGGAAGCTTGGTACAGAGAACTGATGCGTTGGACTGCCTGCCTACTACCTCAAGCCCAGTCTGCAAGAGCAGTTCCAGGAATCTTCGCCAATGGGCAAGCTCAGCCACTCTGGGTACGGGTTTACAAGTCGGATGCTTATGAGAGCTTGACCTGCTGCACAGCCAATGCTCTGGGTACAGGTTTGGGAGGGGCAGTTGCGGGCAAGTAGGATTGAGTGGTGCGGGAATTCTCCTGCTTTTACAGCGGCTAAGCTCTTTTTGGTGCAGCTGCATGTTTGTGGGTTGGGTAGTTGTCTTGCGTAGCTTGCGCAGCAGGCCCTGGACCTTGGATAGCAACTGAAGATGACGTTTACTTTGTAGTACGACTCTGCCGCAGTCTAATGCTCGTGCTGCATCACTCAGTGGAAAGGCCGTGAAACTGCTTTAGTGATGCTTTCTTCCGACATGCAGAACCACGTGACCGACGTGACTGTTACTTTGCATGCTCAGGCCCCGTGTCGCTGTGATGACGGCGAATGGATTGTACAGGCAGGCAGGGTACCAGTCATTGCATGTTAAACGGCCAATGAAGATTGTTGAGTCTAGTCTGTGCAGGCGGTGCTGTGATGACTGCGGTGCACCGCAAGGTTGAGGCAGCCGTGACATATGCCGACCTCTGGTCTCTTCCAGTCAAGAGTCGTAAGCCGCATGCGCCACCAAGTCTTTAAACAGTGGCCTGTTTTGTTTCCGCCTCCAAGCCGCGGACATTTCTGGACGGAATCTCGCTCACCTGCAAACAGTTTCAATTGACGAACGTGGCAATGTGCACGCATCAAGGGGCAGTTTGTTCAGGATGAGCAGATTCTGGCTAGGATGCTGTTTGCTCCATACGAGCCTTTTTTCCCAGTGTAGTAGGTGGGATTTGATAGCGCAATCAATGAACCGATCACCTGACACAAGGCACATGGTACAGGATGCACCGCTGTAGTAGTTGAGGAAGTTGCAGATCGCGAAGGCAGCTCAAGGCGTAGGCACCCTCGCCTCCATGATGGTTGCCTCCCGCCTTTGTCGCTTGATGGCAGGGCGGCACACCCGTTCATATCGGATGTATGGAGGCACATTCAGAACGATTTCAAAAGGGGTCCGTGTGGGCGCGAAATTAGTGTTTCGTTGTTTGGTGGGACTACATGCCGGACTTGCAGAATTTGACCTGTGTTTTTATACAAAAAGAAGCGGTATAGTGCATCCTAAGTCCTACGTTGTGGTACGGTGCAGGGTGCTGGTTTCGGGGAACTAGGCGCTTTGTGCTGCATGCGCCGCCGTGCCTCGCGGTTGGGTTTGGACTTGCCTGGCTAGTGGTTGCGAGCGCACGCCGTGGCACCAGAAGGAGTGCAAAATTCCGAGCCACAGATGGAGTTGCAAGTCAGGGTCCAACCCGACAAAGAGTCGGAAGAAAGCCCGCACCAGCAAAGAACAGGTGAGCCTCGACCAGCACGGGCTTGTCCAAAGCCCTAGCGATAAACTTGTGGACGAAATAGAGCCGCACGGTCGAAACTTGAAAGCTCTGAAAGGTACCGGTAATGCAAAGAAGCACCGAACCCCACAAGAAGTGAAGGAATAAGATCACTGCACAGGATCCGAAAAAACATGTTCAACGTGACAGTGCAGAAAAAGCAAAGGCTGGCAACACACGTTCTGCATGAAAGATCTCTCAGATGCGCAGGCTCGCCTACGAGTAGCGAGTGCCAGAAAGAGACGAACCTGACCCAAAAAGAGTGGCAAACCGTTCTGCGAGCCGCAAGGGAAAGGACAGATATGGGCAGATCCCGATTGCATCACTAGGACGGTGACAGGAATTGCCTACATGAAGGCAGGCCGTGAGCCCTAAAAGGAGTCGCAAACGAGTTGAAGAGGTGGACCGAAAGAAGCTAAATAGGCAGGCACAAATTACATGAGTCCCAATGACTAGAAACTGTTCCATACGGTGCAGATACATGTGTGCCTTTGTGCAGTGAATGCCTTAATTCAGACCGATCGCAAGTTGTGGGTCTGGAGTGCTGGTGTTGGTAGCGAAGACGCCAGTAGCTAGGCACCATGTCAGGCGTTCAATCGTGCGGGGACTGTACCGCAAAACGAAGTCCCCAAGACCTAATCTGCACCCTTAGTCCTTGGGCAGTGGGCAGTCTTTGATTGAATCCCTGCGTTTGGACATCTTCCTGAATTCGGTACATGGAAATGCTATGGGTGTGCTGGCGCCATTTTCCTCGCTGCAAAGGCTATCGCCATGTTACCTGCAAGGTCGTCAGTGGCAACAAGTGCAGTGTCTTTGCGCCGAAGATATCTAGCATGTGCGTCGATGTGCCCAGAAAGCAATATTGACAGACTTTGGGAAGAGAAGCAGTTTTTATTGCAAAGATATAGCAGAATCAGCACAGCATATGCAGTTGAAAGCACGCAGTAGGTGGAGCTGAGCAGACCTTTGTGAATAATTTTGTCGGCGCATGAACAGATTCGACGCATGAGGGGTGCACGTTTCCTCGATTGTGGCTGCTGAGTGATGTAAGTCGGCCAGGGCTGGATGCCAAACATTCAGCTACAGACTACATTGTTTGGATTAAGGCATGAATCGTTCTCAGGAACAGCCATCCAGCAGGTGCCGCATTTTTAGCACGTCATTTGCTGCTTGATGAATCGTTGTTTGAACCTTGAACTCCAAGTGGTACGTGACGCGGAACACTGCAGAACACTGCGGAGCATTGACTGCTTCCACTGTGCTTGTACAGTCTTTGCCCAAAGACTCGGGCAGTCCGGCGGCCCGGTATTCTTGGGTGCGGTCCAAACCGATGCAAGTCAGCGCAGCGAGGGGAATCTCTGATGGAAGTGTCCTGGACTCTGGATTTGTACATGGTCTGGAGGCTGTCCTGCGCGATGGTGTGCTTCCGCCCTGGCCCAGTCTTATAAACACACGCACACACTAGGCACGACACGGTTTGCACTCTGTGTCGTCAATCGTTGCTTGTAGGCACTGCTAGCGCTGGATGTTTCATCCACCTCATGAATCGACAGTCTTCAACTCAGGTCAAGAATGAGCGAAGCCCCCCCGGATGAGGAGGACGAGGACTCGAACACAGTTTCACACTCTTCCTTGATATCTGCAGCCAGTATTGCATAAGTGTTGGGCAAACGTATAAGGGCGTCACGAGGAGCTGTGAATATACAGAGCTAAAAGACGCATCTAGCCTATCACCCCTTCCAGATTTCAAAACACGGCCAGTCTGAAGAGCCTCTTCCAATTGGCGACTACGCTCTTCGATTTTGTGCTCGGTGACGGTGCTGACAACATCGAAAGAACTCCAAACGTTTTGCCGGCACATACAAGCAGATGCCTTTGGATGACCGTCTGAGGAGCCGCCGCCACCTGGATCTGTTCAAAAGTATGGCGCCCAAAACATCCGGCTCCTGCTGCGTGCAGCATGGCTAAGACTGCAAGCCGTGAAGCTGCGAAACTCTAAGTGCAGAGTGGTGTATTACACAGTGAAGTGCGCAAGGCTCGTCGGGAGACGCTGCCGGCAGGTGGTGGAGGAACGTTGCTTGTGGAGCCTGCTGCAGACGAGTGGAGCGTGATACTTAGGATATAACGCGTATTCTGAGTACTACGTTGTATAGTTTGTGCTGGTAGCCCCTTTGGCACAAGGTGAAGCAAAGCCGTGCGTGCGCGGTTTGAGGGTTAACCTAAACCCTTGCATGGTAGCGGAGCCAGGGTATCCCAAGTGGACCTAAGCTCATCCTCTAGCCGCCCCCTCCGCAGAGGAAGAGGATGACCCACAGACCTTGAGGGGGAGCCTGCTAGTGGAGGGGGTACCTGGCTTAGGATGAGCCGACGTTGGTCCCCGAACCCTGCACTTGGTCCCCGACTCGCATCCTGCCAGTGGAGTGGGGCCCCTTTGGGAGACTGGCGAGAGGAAACTGTCTACTGCTGGCTACAAGAGGCAAGGGAGGAGGCCAAGGTCTTCCGGAGAGCGCATGGCTACCACAGTGACGACTTGACCTGGATGTCGCTAATGTCATCAGTGAAAATGGCCGTGACCCGGTCTACGCCCCCAGGCGGAGGACGGGCTACCAATGCTACCGAGGACTCCTCATGTCTTTGAGGAGCAGTTAAAGTGGCCGCTGGAAAATGCCCCCTGGGAGGCCTCGCTAGCGTGGGTCCCCAACTACAGCTCTGTCGAGCTAAGTTCGAGGAGGACGTGAAGGAGGGTTTCATGGCTAAGATGTCTCTGGGCGAGTTCCTCGAACGCTATGGCGAGCACCCCGCTATTGCGGCGCTAGCGGTGGTGGACGAGGCGCTAGACAAGAAGCGCCTCATCCACGACACTACCCATGGTGTGCGGGTTAACCACCGGATTAAATGCCGGGATAAGCTAAGGTCCCCGGGCGCTAGAGAGAAGAAGCACCTGAGGAGGAGGGTGAGAGGTGGCTTTCTCCGTGGTGGGCGACATCGCTAAGGCCCACCGCCGCTACAAGCACGCTGCCAAGGAACACGGCAACCTCGGCTGCCAGGTGGACGAGGAACAAGAGATCCTTGGCGATCCCGCTACCCAAACCGTCTACGTGAACTTTTGTTGGAACTTTCGGGCTATCTTGTGCTAGCTACTGGTGGACCCGGATTGCGGCCTGCGGGCTGAGCACTTGTTGGGCCCCGACTTCCCGCTAGAGATGCTCCTCTACGCAGACGATCTCGAGTCCATGGGGAGAGGTGCTAAGGGACGACGGGGTACCCGTTCAAGCGGGCTAAGACGCGGTGGCTTCCGAGTGGAGTGGCTAGGTATGGAGACCGAGTACCCCACCTACAAGCTTGGACTCTCCCTGAAGCACACTACTTGGTGGGTCGAGTGGCTCCGCTTGCTAGCCGGAACTGGGAGGACCGAGGTTGGGTCCTTTGCCCAGGGGCTAGGGAGACTCGGATTTGCCTCCCGCGGTCCAAGTATGTGGATGGTTGGCGGACCGTCTGGAAGGAGGAGGGAGGCTACAAAAGCCCGAGCCGCTACTGGAGAGAGCGGCCCCGCTGAGCTTCTTCACTCACGGACGCTAAGGCAGAGGGTGGCCGCGCATGGATTGGTGGCTTCCTCGAGCTAGTGGATGGATGTCAGGGCTCATGGTTTTTGCTGGAAGTGGTGGATAGCTGGGCCCATGGGCCTTTGCTAAAGGCGACCCTGGCAAGGTCATCTCCGCTGGGTTCCCGACGGGGACGCTGAGAAGACGTCCCGGGTCGTATTCGCGGCCCGCGGCTACACCGACAACCAGTCGAACGAACCCTGCTACGGAAGGCCATGACCACCAAGTTCCCATCCACGCTAATCCTCATGGAGCTCGCTGAGGAGCTGTCAGCGAAGAGCTGTGAGCTCCAGCTACAGTGGATCAGAAGGGACCTGAACCAGCTAGCAGACGACCTCACGAACCAGAATTTCGCTAGCTTCGACCCGAACTTCAGGATTGACCTGAAAGGGGAAGTGCTAGAGTGGTGGTTGCTGGGTCGCCTCCTAGCTCATGCGACCAGCTACTTTGAGAGGTTGGGCACGGCTAGGAGGACCGATAGAGCACCGGCTAAGAGGTTCGCTAAGCGAGCCCGCAAGCTAGGTCCATGGTAGCCTTTCGGCTTCGCAAGGAGATTGGCTAGCCCTGAATGCGGTTTCAGGCTAGAGACTTTCTCCGGGCGGCAGGGAACCTTCGCCACACCGCTAAAAAGAGTGAGTGTCTGCTTGACCTGTAGGTCGTGTGCTAAAGCCACAGCTTTGCTGCTACGAACCCCAGGCGGTGACTTGGGGTGGTGGCGGGATTGGAAGTGCTAGCTAGTGTACCACGTTGTATAGTTTGCACGGGTAGCCCTTTTGGCACAAGGTGAAGCAAAAAGAGGTTAGCCTGTGCCGTGTTGAAGGTTGTTTTAAACCTTGCACTTCAACATCGGCGCGTTTACTGATCGCTGGTATAGCTCCTAACAACAAAGTTGCTACAAGGAGCAGTGCACTGCTAGGACAGCAGCTCCGAAGTCCTCATTGAGGCCTTCCTGTCCTCTTGTAACCAATGCGAATCGTCCATGATCACAGCAACTGGCAGTCTCGTGGGGATCATATCGTCATGTCACATTCTATGTTGCATCCTGCATAGTTTGTCAAAGTAGCTTCGGTTCTGGGTTCTCCACTCGGGCCGCGCCGGGGTCTTGGCTTCCTGGAATTTCCTTTCATGCGGTTTTTGGGTCCGATCATGTTTCACCACTAATTTGTCCCATGGCTCCTTATGCTCCTTTCCTGGTTCGGATGGGTGGGACGTTGAGCTCGCTGGTTTTCGCTTCTTTCACGACCTCGGCTCTGGGTGGGATGGCATGGCCCTTTCGTTTCAATTGCGCTTTAGTCAGGGCGACGGTTTCGTTCCGGCAGTTTTGCAGTCAAGTCTGTCTGTGCTCTGGGTTTCCCATTTGATCTTGTCTTGCTCGACGCAGCTGCTTGCACCGGGTATCGGCCTACGTTAGGGTTTGGGTTCTGGCTTCGATTTTTATGTCTTGGATTGAAATTCATGCCGCTGTTTTGAAGCAGCTGCTTCCCCAGCTTCTGAGCATGCATGGTGATGGCCACTTTGGCGTGTCGAAATTGTTGTGCCTCTTGGGGATGTGTGTACGTATGTATATGTGTGTTTGCATGTTGGTCTCTCTATTCTCTCTGTGTGTTTGTACAGTTGATCAGTTCGCTTCAGTGCACCCGACCTGAAATGGAAAACGCAGTCGGGAAACCAGGCGGGCCCTTTCAGAAACGTGATTCAGAAAACAATATCGGACACGCCCATGACGGATTCACAAAACAACGCACAATCATGCTCCCGCTGCTGCTGTTGTTGTTGCTGCTGCTTCTTTCGCTGGTGAGGCTGATCTTCCTGCTGCACTGCCTCACACAGGAAAGCAGAGCCGGCAGAGCCCTGCGGAACCACTATGGTGTTTGAGCCCAACATTTCCTTCAAACGCCGAGGGTTTCCGACAACTTACAACTTCTTCTTCTTCTTCTAAGGTAAAGGGCTTGCCAACCAGCATCTTCTTCTTTTGGGGTTGGGCCGCCACCCACAAGCTTCGCTTGTTGTCCTCAATTGCTCCCGACGTTGTGCGAATCTTCGCGTTTGACGAATCATCATTATCCCGTGTTTTCGGAAACTGTTTTCCTGAATTTCGTTGGTTCTCCGAATCGGTTCCTCTGAGTCTTCGAGTTTGGTTTCCAGATCAGTCCATATCCGGGCTTGCACTCCTGCAAGCAGGGATTCGATGAGTGGCGGCGAGATCATGCTGACCGCAGTCGTCGCTTGGATCTTCTCGCGCGGGAATCCCGGATGTTCTGCCGAAGCACCTCTGTTGTGAGCTTTGCTTTCCTCGCGGCTCACAGCACAGCATACAAATGTGTCATCGTCTGCATTGATGATACTGGTGATGATGTCGATGATGATGCTGATGATGATGATGATGATGATGTTGACGATGATGGTGACAGTGATTGTGATGTTAAATGGTTATGTTTGTGTTCGATGATGATGGCGTGGACCGGTGCGGATGCCACGAATGAAGGTGGAGGGTGGACTCGTTTAGCTGGTCGAGGTATTCAAAGTTCATGATTTGTGTATGCGTCTGGTCCCGACCTGCAAGGCCACTGCTGATGTCGCACAACATCAGTGTTTGCTGCTCAGTTTGTCGACGAATCTTGTTCGGCAGAGAACATGTCTATCGGCCCCGAATTTTTTCTGTCTGTGTCACGAACGACCCTGTGTATCTGGAACAAGGCTGCAGCGTTGCGTGGCGTTAGACTTTCTGAAGCAGAAAATTGCGTCCCGAATGTGTCAGTAGAGGAGTGTCGCATGCAGCGCGCCTTGGAGCGTCGCTTCATGACGCATCCGAGCTTGTCAGTTTGCCGAAGGGGTTTAGCCGAAGGCGATTGGTGTGGGCGGAGTAATTAGTTCAAATCATTCACACCTGTGATCTCCTCGCATGCTGCCAGACGAGCATGATGCACGGCATCTCTGTCGATTTTGACAAAGCTAGCGGCAAGCGTGTGACCAGCTGCGAGCGTTTAGGATTGGTGGACCGATGATGCCTCGCTTGATGATTGCAAGTCAGGTGTACAGGCTTGACTTTGGACAGAACGAGGCTACGAGGGTGGAAGTCTGCAGAGAAAGTGGCACAGTTGATGCCACGCCACTATCTGACTTTCTTGGCACTGGTGGTCGCAATCAATCGGGCCCTGTGCAGTGTCCGCCGGATGTCCTTCGAAGTATCTCTGCGGGCTACTCCGGCTACTTCTTCGTCCATCCCCATGCCAGGCCATGCTGTTGGGATGACCGCTTATCTGCTCCCGCTTTTTTCGAGCTGTGATCAGGTTCTGCCACGCCGCCCTCAAGCAAAGCAAGGAAGGTTTAGCACAGGACTTCTCCAATCCACACTGAAGTAAAGGCTGCCCCCAGATTCAGATCCCACCATATCAAGAGCTCCTTCAAACCTTCACAGCATCTATTGGCACAACTCGGGCTGGCTCCTCCGCGGCTGCGCTGCGTCCTAAGATGGCCCAGCGAGCCGAAAACGAAGGCCACGAGGCCTGACGTGACATTGACATTGATATCGCTCTAAGCTTAGACTCAGTGGTCTCGTCGTTCGGAGGGAATAAAAAGGAGAAAGTTGACGGAATGCTTGAGATGTGCTGGTGGCAGTCGATGTTTGCAACGAAGGCGAGCTTGCTCGTTTGCATGCTGACCTTGTATGGGACATGTAGTCTGGCCGTCGGATTTGCTGGCCAGTGCCTCGAAACGAGAAAACAGGCCCGAAAGGCCAGGACCATGCTGAACTGGAGGCTTTGACTCGCCGCCTCCAAGACGTCGCTGTCTCTGCTGCGCAAGCGGAAACTCCTCTTCCCGACTGAGCTAAGAAGCGAACGAAAAGATTGAGCTTCTCTCTGTAGGCCGATCCTCCAACGCCTGAAGAGGCCCGGTGGCCTGAGGGCAGGTCGAGTGCGATTTCCGTGTCTTCCATTGTCCTCCATCCCGGTCCATCCTGGATAACCGCCGAGTGATGCTGCAGTGTTGCTGGAGTTGTGCCGACATAAACTTCGATTTGTGTGTCTGCGCGCATTTGCAAACGTTCTAATGATGCAGCTGCGGCAAGGAGGTGGAGCAAGTCGATGTTGTTGTGCGTGGGGTGCATGGAGAACAGGCGCCCCTCCCGCAATGTCACATCTTGCAGAGGTGTGACCTGTTCCTCGCACTGTATGGCGAGTTTTGGGCGAACATGCGAGCCCAGAGCCGTGACAGGTGGCCCTGCTGCAGCTCCCAGCTGCGAAGGCGACCATCATGGATGCCAAGGACAGGACCGGAGCTTGGCAGAAGACTTTGGGACTGCGATGCTGTCAGCGAACCTAAGCAATGACAACCGGGCACATGCAAGGGAGTACCAGTAGACATCTCGACACACGAGAAAACCTACTAAGACGACGCCTGCCATGCACATCCAGAGTTGTTTGTCACTTCTGCTTGTGCCAGATTGCTCTGAGCTCTCTGCTGCTGGTGCCTCTCTATACGTGGCTCGATCTTTATGAGTTTATGCGAGTGCTGCTTTTCCGGCGTGTCGATTTTGGTTGCAGAGTTTTGCCGAGGCAGCAGCTGTTGCTATCATGCAGCGAAGATGTGCCGGGAGACCACGAAGAGCTTGCCTTTCTGAAAGGCCATGCGTAAGGCAAAACACAGAAGCTGATTCGGGCAGTTGAGCATGCACTGGTTGGCAGCAGGAGGGCACCACCAGAGAGGGAGAGAGAGAAAGAGTCCAACCTCTTTTTGCGAATTCAGTTTGCCATGGGAAAGCTCTTCTCCATCCCGTCTTTTCTCCTCCGACTTCGAGTGGCCCTTTCGCTGACTTAGTTTGGTTGAACTCTTCAAGTGTGTCGGGCAGACAGCACACTTGCCCGCCTCAGCATGGGTCGGAAGCCCGAGCGTCCGCCTGGAGATGGCGCTTGCACACCATCCGCATGCGTGGTATGTATTGCACTTGCGTCGTCTTGCAGCAGGTGCATACGCGCATGTATGTAGGCCTTCCGCGTGATTCTGGTAACGGAGAGGCCTAACCTACTTAGCCCCCGACACTGCTCAGTGCGCATCATGCAAGATCTCCGAGCCTTTCTCCAGGCAACGTGTGTCGCTGCAGTCGCCGCAGGCAGAAGGAGGCAGTGGCCCCACAAGCGGATGGCATGGATGCACAATGATGCACATCAGGCTTTCCGCGCCGGGGGCCGGGCCACCCCGGGTGTTTGGAACTGTGGCCCTTCTCCGCCTTATCCGCCACGCCATCACCAACGTCTGTCGGAGTTTTTGCGGAGTTACGCGCAAATACGTGGGGTTCAGACGCTTCCCACCTCTCATGGCGCGCGCAGTCGGGCCCGGTGGAGAAGTCAAGCCTGTCTACGGCGGCTGATACGTGGTCGCCTTTCTCCGATGGTCTTTCTCCCGTGCTCTGTCCCTGGGCTGCGGTACGGTGTTGCAGCTCGCGACCTATAGGGTCACTCCGTGGCTCGGCCGGGTAGTCGGTCATCTCCGCTGGGGGCTTTTTGCCAGACCGTCGTTCACGTCCGCGATATCTTCGCCGAGGTCATGGTGATAGTGGACTTTTGCCTGACTACCCGCATCCAGTTCGCCTTGAGCTGAAACGTTCTGGGAAGGACCCGTCTGTCAACAGGATCATCCCGAACTCTCTGTGCCGGACGGGCGCAGACTATGTGCCCGGGCGTGAATGCGCTACGGCGAAAAACGGCATGCGATGTTATACGATTCTGGAATCTACAAGTTTGTCACAAATTTAACACAAGATCAGCTATGCGTTTGTTGGAAAGCTTTCTTTTGGCCCTGACTCGGATTTCTGCGGCAGGCGCTGACTCGCCCTTCTTGGAGCTCTGCTATGTCCGCCTGTCGTTTGACGAGGCGGAGTCGGCCAAGTTACTCGTCCATGCCGCGAGCTTAAAAAGGTCTTCTGCGCGGCCCTGCAACCCTGACGGGCCGAGAAGATTTCTGGAAATATGGCTGAGAAACACAAGTCGTTGTCAGACGTTGTCAGTTTCAGTGATGTGCGGCAATATGACATATTGTCACAATGGCCATTGGTTCCCCATGTTAAACGGGTCTGAGGCGTGGCGAGGTGAAGCATCGGAGGTCGAGAGCCTTTGGCTCGCTTGCCTGCCACGCCACTAGTTCCGGATGCACCAGGACCAGAAGTCCTGAGCTGTTCCCTGAAATGGCAGGCAGTGCCTGATCGCACGGGCGTGTCCAGATCATCGAAGTGAGGAGGAGTCGTATCCACAAACAGAAAAGAGAGAAGAAGAGAGGAGAACATCTCATGCAGACGCCGTGCGCGATCTCGGCAGGATGGCCGGACGGCTTTGCTCTCGGCGGCTCTCCAGGGCCACCTCGAGGCGCTGACACGGCGAAGTGCTCTGTGCTGGGCAATGCTGTTGTGCCGAGGTGGCAAAGCAGCTGTGCCGGGCTGGCCGGGATCTCTCTGATTCGCCTTCTCAGACGGAGACCATCACAGCCAAGGCGCCGTCGTTGATCCAGAAGAAACCGATGGCGCTTCGCCGATGCTTCTTCGCCAGCAACAACAGCGGCTTGTTGATAGGAGCAAGCAGTGAAAGCTTTGTCTTTAGTGCATCATGTCGATCGACGGTGGAGCGCAGATGCGAAGAGCCGCTGCACCCACTTTCTCCTCTTGTCCGTCACCACCCCTCGTGTCTTGTGTATTCTCCGCTGCCTGAGGCTTGCAGCTGCAATGCAGGGCAGACTGGAGGTGCTTGTGCTCTCTACTTGCCCCCAGAGCTCTTGATGCGAAATCCAGTCACGGGCTGCAATCCATTCTGCGAATTTCTTGGCCCCTCTTGCCGATATTTACCGTCGTCGACCGTTGATTTGTGCATGTGTGTTCCCGGCGGGTGATCTGAATGGCCGTAGGTGAACGTGCACCCACATGTTTTGCCAATGCAAGATGCAGGCAGAAATGATCACAAGCGAGTGAGTACATTATTGACACACATACGTGTGTATGTATGTATGTATGTATGTATGTACGTACGTACGTACGTATGTATGTATGTATACACATAAACGTACTCTATGTGTGTGCAGAGAGACGCAGGCATTCAGACATTGACATTACTGCTTTCCGTTCTTCTCGAGTACATGCATTCTCCACATATTGCTAGCCGGATTAGGGCTGCTATGACGAGTCCACCCGTTCATGATGGTTGTCTGTTGCGTTGTTCTTTGCCATTGGTCTTGCCTCTTGTCTGCACTTTGCAGCTCTTCGAACTGGCAGGGGGGATGAATACTCGACGTTCAAGCTACTAGAGGTGTCGGCCACCTTTGCATCCTCGCGGAAGTGCTCCAACTCAGCATGCAACACCTGCACGGAGACAGCCCAGTGGTCGAACACGACATGAGGTGTTCGTCGTTGGCTACTTTCTAGGGAAGGTTGACATGCTTGGGCAGAAAACAAGACGGTCACTCAGGGGAAATGCCAACCTTCTTGCGTGTGTGTGCTAGTTGCCATTTCCTCGTGGGAAGAAGGATGCCCGTGTCTCCGTGGAACAGGAATATCTCCAACTAGAACGTACCGGATGTGTTTGTTTGTTTTGGAAATACAAGTGCCTTGCTGGAGCAGCTGCATGCTCAGATGGTGAAGTTCCTGGCTGACGCCAAGGCCAGATGGAGAGACACCAGCTAGCAAGGTGTGAATGACAGTAGCTTTATGTGGCCGTGAACGCTTCTCAAGTTTAAGCCCAAGCTGCCAATGCTGCAGGCCGCTCTCGATCGCCCGACAGCAAACGGCACTACGCCGTTGCACGTTGCATCCCTGTTCGCTTGGCACGATTGGACTTGCTTATTGTCTTCTGTGCGCTCAGTGCTTTGTCTGCTCTGCACCTTTCGCATCTCCGGCGCAAGTCACCACTGAAACGATTGATCGCATGCTTAAATTGGCCTCTTCTGTGACAAATCACGCAGTGTTGCTGGTGGAAGGCAGGGCCACTTGGATGTGGCAACCTAAGCTGCGTATCGCGATGCTTGCAAGTCAAACAGGCGCTCGAAGCTACGCTTGCATGCCCGCTTTGGATCACTCGCAAAGAAGCTGCCCCTTGTAGCTTCTTTTGACAAGAGTCTCACAGCACATCCAATCTGGCTGTTGCCGGCATGGGAACCGCTGGAGACCTTCTAGATCTGGTTCGGCTGTACTGGCCACTGTTGCTGGGCAACTCGTTGGAGTGGTACGAGTTTGCCGTGTATGGATACTTGGCTGCAGTCGATGTACCAAGTGCAATGCTGAACATGTTTCTCAGGCTTCCGAAAGCTGTAGTTGACTTTGGTTTGGTTTAGTTGAGATGTTTAGATTCGATCTGCGGTCGGCCTACGAGGCTACATGGAGACTTATATGGAACAGAACTTCTTCGAAGGATCAGCTATTGCTACCTGGGCCGGCTTCACCGCCACATTTCTGGCACGTCCTGTAGGTGGGCTGTTCTTGGGGACGATTGGAGATTTATTCGGGCGGAGAATCGCCGTCATCATGTCAGTTATTGGCATGCTTATTGGAACAGCTGGACAGGGCCTGCTTCCATGCCCACGCAATCATCGAGATAGTCCTTGGGTGTCGATGGCAGGGGTTGTAGCTTTGTTTTGTCTCAGGCTGCTTCAAGGCCTTTGCACCGGTGGCGAAATCAGCTCAGTTTCAACCTATGTTGTCGAAGTTGGTTCCCACCGCTCATTGGGCCGGTGCACAGCCTTGCTATCTGTGACCGTAAACCTGGGCTTCATGCTTGCCAGGGTTGTTATCTGGACACTTCAAAGCCATTTGGGTGACAGTGCCATGCTCCAATGGGGCTGGCGAGTGCCTTTTTTGCTGGCTTTGCTGCCAGGTTCTGTTGCGGTTGCCGGGCGGATGCGTTTGCGAGAGTCGGGTGAATTTGTTCGCGAGCACAAGGAGACTGACAGTGAGGACGACAGCATTCCTGGACATTCCCCTTGGCAACACATGCAGCTTGCGCTGCAATCACATTTTCCAGCCATTTTGGTCGGCATTTTCGGAGTTTGCAACATTGCAGTCTTGCAGTACGGTGGTTTGATCTGGACAAATTCGTTCTTGAAAAAACATGGGTCACCGACCAATACAGTTATGACTGCCGGTGTTTGTTCTAGACTGATACAGATGAGCCTTGCGATTTTTGTTGGCTGGCTTGCAGATGTCCATGGTCTGGGGTTAGTGACTCTGGCAGGTGCTTGGACTCTCATGTCAGCGGGCCTTCCCATGTTCGTCGCGTTAGAGTCTGACCCTGCCAACCCGGTAAATGTTTGCATCACCTACGGCATCATGTACGCGTTGATGGCTTCGTTGTGTGGCAGCGTCGTCTTCATGTATGTTGCAGAGCTCTTTCCCACTTCGGTACGGAATCTGGGTGTGGGCATCAGCTTTAATGTTGGCTTCTGCTTCTTCGGAGGCTTCGCTCCAGTACTTGCTGAGGCATCCTTAGACTGGACTCCGCATGGGCCTGGCTTGCTCTTGTCTGCTGCAGGCGCTGTGACATTTCTGACTGTGCTGGCCAGTGTGAAATTACAAGAGGCAGGCAAAGTGCAGCTGGCACATGTCAGACCTGTGCCGTACCTGGGAACCTGGTCCCATGGTTCTCAAAATGTTGAGGAGAGTTTGGAGTCCTTGACGGGCGCTCATGCCCGAATGGTTGCTGCTGTCGAATCATAGCAACGGAATCCGACTCCAAGTAGAGAGGTCCTTGATGTCTCGTTAATTCTTGCTCTCACTTCTTGGGGGCACCTAGTATAGTTGAAAGGATTCTGTTCGGCGAAGATGCAGCCAGTGGCAGCAGGTCGGAGTAGACTTGCTGGGCAGCGACTGCTCAGTCCAAGTCGTTGATGCAGTTGGCGCAGTGAAGTAAAACCTGCGAATTTCTGCAAAGCAGTGGTTGGATATTGACGTCTTCGAAAGCGATGACAGAGAATCGCCAAAAGTGAGAGCTCCGGTCCCGGCCCAGCTGAGGTCGTAACGTATCTCTGCCAGTCCGGAGCGGTCTGCGACAGGCGGGTTGGGCCGCTAAGCTATGCTACCCTTGAGATTAGTGCTTACCCAGTTGGTACGAGTTGCGCTGCAATTTTTTGGTGGGAGATGCACTCCAGACGTTTAGTTCAGTTTTCCTCGTTCTCTAGGTGTTTAGGCTCTCTGGATGGAGGCTAGTGTACCCTACGTGGCTTGGCCGTTTCATATTTGGGGCTCTGAGCGCTGGTATCCGTGGGTGAGAGATCGCCTCGTGGTCCGTCAATCCAACCCCGCAAGCCAGCACATTTCCAGTCACAGCGACCAAACTTGCGAGCTATTGCCGTGGCCGCTACGTTTGCTTATCCTATAGATTTCCCAGCTTTAATTAAAGGAGCTCACGTGACCAATGTCACATCGTTGGGGCTCCATCATTTCTGAGCCAGAAAGCAAACGAATCTGGCTCCCATCCCTGGAATGTACACCCGACGTTTCTTAGCCAATCATGTCTTAATCGGTCATTGCACAGATGAAGCGGCTGTGCAACACAAGGCGTCATGGGGATCTCCAGAGATGCTCGAGCTTGGTCCTGCGCCCACGGGGTCACAATAAAACCAGTGAAACGAAGCACCAAGCACCGTGTCGGATGCACTGGAGTGCATCACTCATAACATCCCGCCCCCACATCAAAACACACGGGTATCAGATCGAGTGCTGTGATCATGTTTCATTGTCGAATCGCATGGTTGATCCTCCCGGGAAACGAAACAGCCTTGAACCGAAACGCACGGACAGACTGCACATGTAGTGCATTCGCTTGGAGAGGGCATAATGCTCATGCTGACTTCCGGCATCTTGCGACAGCATGACAGCAAGTCTGATGCTGGAATTATGAACAGAGCAGAGTGCTTTTCGAAAGGGTAGCATGCTACCGCCAAGCCTGAAGCTGCTTGGTCACTCCAATGTTGGCTCTGGAGTTTGTGGGGAATATTTAGTTCGCGCGCAGCAAGTCATACATCCACAGGATGACATTATTGAGGCATTGTGTGTCTTGTTGGATGTGCAGATGTGTGATGTATATTGCCTGCGGTGAACAGAACGACTCCGGGTGGAGCCACGCCTCTCTACGTGTTCGGCACTTAGCTGCGTCTTTCAATCACGCACACTGGATGGGGGAGGGTACGCACACGCTTGCTTTCAGCACGGGTCTACTTTTGAAGGTCTGTTTGGCAAGCGAGTGCCAGTATGGATTCGAGCATGCACGCTATGGATATTGTTCCTTTCAGCCTTTTCCAGGTTCCATTTCAACTGATTCCCGTCTACATTTCTGCACACCTGGAGCTTCATGAAACTGCAAAGATGCACCTGCAAGGTCATGTTACAACGGTCATCTTCCAATCGCACAGTACCTTTGCTCGCAACGATCGGATGTGTGCAAAAGGACCGCCGGCAGTGACGACATGTGTATTGGACATGTGTGCAAGAGAGGACGCCCACCGGTGCGACCTTGCTGCATGCAGCAGCTCAAGAGGGGCAGCTCGAGGCCGGAGTTGCGGAGCCTGCGGGCGTTGTGCAAGCGACACCTGCCATTCCTCAGGTGAAGGCAGCCGCCGGTGTATCTAGGTGTGTGTGTGTGTGTCTGAACTTCCGAAGCACATGGGAAAAGAGGGTCACTCCCACATTGGTTTTAACAACGCAGGGGGACACAGCATGTCACTGGGACTGTGTAACGAAGCTACCAGTGACATGGGAAGAGAGGACTGATCATCCTCTTGTACTTGCAAGGCAGCTCCCTGAGGTGCCGGTATTAGAAAGCAAGGACAGCCCACTGTGGTGTCCAGATTAGTTTTGCAGTAGCCGTCGCCTGTCTGCCAGATATCGGGCTGATTCTTGGGGCTGATGGGTTGACGCTCCCAGGCACCTATTCGGAGCTAATAGGGGCAACGGCATGTGCGGATGGCGGCATGTGCATTTGACATGAGGGCATGTGCAGTAGCAGCGCGTCTTGTGCAAGAGCAGGTGTGCAGAATTACAGTTTAACGCTTCTTTGCTCAGGGAATGCAAGGGCTTGCGAGTCTGACATGTCGCACTGTGTCTTTTGCTTTTCTCCCCAAGAAGACCAGCAGCGGTCCAACCGCCTTTTACACTGCTCGCTTGTTTGACTGCTCCAGCTGACATATACCCTCTATGGCCCTATGGGTACCAGATTGCTCCGCGCACGCAGCCCATGACGACCTACGTACAAGGCGGCCATACAGTGCCACAAATGCAGCCAGCAACTCCGCTGCAGTCTCAGCATCCTGACACGCAGCCAGACCCGAACAGCAGCTTGCTGCCACCACCCCAGGTAGCGAAGGACAAACGGACAGTCCGAAGACCACCCCAGACCCTCGTCACACCCTATGCTGAGATCAGACAACAAGAAAGGGTCAGGCCACATGCGGTTGATACTGTTGAGCGCAACAAGCTGGTGCAGACACTCATTGACATTGCGGACAACACAAGCATAAAGATCAATGACATGTCTGACCTCGCAAAACCTTCCGGGACACGGGAGGCATGCCTGGAGCTCCGTGCTACTGTTGTGGACATATCAGACAGAGTACACACCATCTTGTATGTGCATGTATGTGCCGTGGAAGGGTGAGGAACGTATCCGGTTTGGATATTCAACATCCACACCACCCGGACCTACACGGAACTATGTCTGTTGCATTCTGTTGCCATGGCACAGACATGAAATCCACAACCGGCGGATCTGGTCCGACCTATAAGCACCCAGCATACATTTTCAACAGGCAATGCTGAAATCCCAGCGACAGTTATCTATGGATCCACACCCGGCGAACTCAATGAAACCACTCTTCATATTGTGGCAGACAACGCCACACGCCGGAGCAAGGGACAACAGGGCGTGCTGATCTTCGGAGTGATTAAGTCTCTCTTTCAGCTCTCATCATGGGCCATAAAGGCATTGTACGCACCCAAGACAGATGGGGATGGCACGCCGGGCACTTTTCTATTACAGGGATTGGACTGGTGGCATAAGATTCATTCGACTTCAATTGTGTTACACCAAGTTATTGACATCATGATCATTCAGGGACTGCATCTGCCACCACAATCCGCTACCTGGCAGGTACGTCTCGACCCCGCAGCAATCACATTCTAGGCCGACAACACAGTTTCGACATGCAGTGGCCGACTTTACACTGTTCACATCATGTTGCTTGCAGATGTTGTATGATTTCATTCCACATGTTGTTGAGATAGTACCGCATGAGATTTCGGCCCTGGGTTTGTGTTTACCAATCACTACGTAGACCCAGCAACAACACAAAGGACAGAAGTGAAGAAGCAAGGTCAGCCACCACACAACAGGTGGAAAATGACACCACCCAGAGGCATGATGGGCACGGCCATCAACAGCATCCGCCAACATTCGACACCACCACCACCACCACCACCACCACCGCCGCAGAAATCAACTTCACACTACGCTGCTACCTCGTCCACTGGTACACAACCGCACCTCCACCGTCTCCACCCATCCTTCACCCAACCACAACCAACACCTCCACAACTTGGTGCACAAGCAACGTTGACTCCACCATCAAGTCACCCCATACAAGCATCGCCAGCACCGCACAAAACACGGCCCAACTCAACATCCACGAGAAACAGCTCCACAAATCCCACATGACTTTGTCCAGGCTGCAGACTTATGGGACAATCGCCAAATCTTTGGCCTCACTCTACCAGGTCACTCCATACAGTATCCAAAACAAAACAGCAGGAATGCCTATAGCCACATCGCCACTCTCGGCTTTCTTGCGCAACGGATGGTCTTCATACTGGCTCCGTTATGCTGCACATGGCAATGACCCACACGTCACATGCAGCAACTACACGATTGAGGCGGTATTCGTCACCGACCTGCTGGCCAACAAGCGTATTGATCTAGATCAGGTTGCAGCAGCGTGCTGCTCGGAGCAACAGCTCAACCTGGCCAAAAGAAACCTGCTATGACACAGCTCGTCGAAGAACTTGTTAGCTACATGCAGGAACTACAAGACAATCACAAAGGTGCATCAACTCCACCGCAATCCGCACAGCCAAAAGGCAAACCAACTACAACGAACCACGCAGAAAGTGAGGGGGCGGCAGACAACAAAGACCCCTCATCGGAGTCCAGCCAACCACATGGATCTACTGACGTCCACGCAGCTCACCGCATCAGTGATTTAGAAGCCCTGTTAGCTAAATGCACAAGACACTATACAATGCAACAACTCAAAGACAAGCAGGCCGAAACAACCAGCCGCAAACCCGACCCACCTGCCATTCAACCGGCTCCCATTGGCGCCCCACCACCTTCCCCTCCGACAACACCCCGAGGGGCAGCAAGCTCCCACCTTCATCCAACCCCCAGTCCACCCGTAGCGCGTCTACCCAAGCCTTCAACCTGGATTCACCCATGCGACCCAACTCCCTTACCGGCCTACTTTTCCCGGGCAAAACTGTGCTTCAGGCTCTGCCAACAATGTAGCAGCCAAAGATACAGTCTCCAGCAACCGACACGACCCAGTCGTTGGTTCCAGCAAACCTTTTCTGGAGTTTATTTACACCGAACGAGGAATCATGCGATGGTTCGGAGGCCTAAAAGGGATTTCAGACAAGCAACGACGACAATGCGAGCAATTCCTCGACGCCACAGCAAAAGCCTTCCCAATACTGGCTACAGAACAGGAAGCAGTTTACATGCAGCAGTACTTGCTCAAGGCATTCCTTACAAAACCATTGAGAAATTCAGCAACCCCGCCTGGATCAAATTGGCCGCCATCTCTCAGATGACTGAGTGATCACCGGAGTGAGCCACAGGATCAAAGCTCACGTGACTTCCGGACCAATGCAGAGCGATTCTCCGTGTTGTTTCACCATATGCAGAACAACTGTCATACGACATTCTTCAAAGTATTTGGCCATTTTGCTCTAAGTTTTCCACTACCACACCAAAGCACAGGCCGGCCAGTACACCATTTTCCACTACCACACCAAAGCACAGGCCGGCCAGTACACCAACCTGCGCCGAATTTTCCAGCATTCCAACATTTTACTGCACACATACACCTTGGCTCAGTTCAGAACGCCACGCCATTTTACACCAGAGTCATCCTGATCCCAAGATTCCAGAAACTGTCTACATTGGCAGCAGCCACACCACAGTGACCAAACGATAAAGCACGCGCAATCGCAAGTACAAGCGACTGACACAACACAAAGTCGTGCAAGCCGAGCTTTCCTTGCGATGGTGGCGCAAACACCGATGCTACCACGACTACATTCCCGACATTATCCACACCGACACCACCACGTCACAATTGAAAGCCACAGAAAACGCCTACATACAACATCATCAGTCAAAACTCAACTACCGCTTCATCTGCCATCACATGAAGGGGACTTTCTCCGGCTTCAACAAAGCTGCCAACAACAAACGCAGTGACTCCAGCACACTTTGGGCCAAACTCAGACGAGGCCACCTACCCGCTACAGCCAGGGATTCAATAGAACATCCCCATTCCGAACGCGCAAACGAGCTCGGCAAACAGTGTCCCAACTATGATCTAACAACCACATCCGCTTCGACACCACAAAACAGCTTCGACGAACGGAAACACCGGTCAGCACTGTTTACACCTTACAAAAAGCTTTCCAAAAATTTGCCGCACAGACACAAATGCACTGCGCACAAAGTACTCGGCGCCGTCTCCAAGAAAAGAAGACGACGACCACCAAAGCCAAACAAGCCGATCTGTGAACAGCCGATGATGCACCTTTCCTTTTCTACAGACCTTCGACATTTCCTACAAACCACAGGTCGCATCGAAGCATACACATCATCAACATCTGCCATACAAGTGGCGGAACTACATGCCTATCACATAGCCGCAAAGCTTACGCGATCATTACAAGCCTGGCACAAACACTATCACCTACCAGTATCCGACACAGAACTCAAGTAGTTTGTGTCAACACAACTGCAAAACCACAAGCAACACAGCAAACACCACATCAACATTCACACTGTCAAAGAAATGCAAACAAAACCCCCTCCCGGCAGAATACATTGTGAGACCCATTTCCCAAACCGACTGATGTGGTACCACCCCACACTTTTGTACCACCAAACCATCACCAACACATTTACAGATCCAGACGTCTTTGCCATTTCTACATCACCACCATTGGCTCACCACTTTGACACCGACAATCACCTTTGCAGCATCCTCCCGTGACGGCAGGAAGGCACCTGGAGCTCAAGTGCTCTTTCCGATCGTTCCGAAGGATTTGGGCTGGGGCACAGTAGCCGACGCCCCGCAGGCAAACCGTCCGCACGGAGGATCGCAAGGAGCCTCGGCGGTCATCGCCTTCGACAAGAAGCTCCTCGCTGGCACCAGGGCTGCAGCCTAATTTGGCGAAAGTCCGGGAAACTTCGTCGGAAAGTGGCTTCCACCCCAGCGGCACGCGGGCAGCCCTTGAACAAGGGATTTGTGACTTGCTTTGGGCCAAGGCAGGCAGTCAATCTACGCCGCAGCTCCTGGACCTTGCCTTTGGCTTGGAATCCAAAATGACGTAAGGTGGCGAGCAAACGTGGTACTGCAAAAGGCCGACCCAGATTCGATGCTGCGAGATTCCCTGTCGGTGATCGAGACTAAGAGTCTCTACGACAACCTTGTGCGAGACGGGAACCAACCTCAAGACAAGTTCACGGTGCTGGATGCGGCGATTGCGAGGGACCGGGAGAAGATTGACGACCTGGGGGTCCAAGTTCGCTGGGTCGAGCACCAGAGCATGGTGGTCAATAGTTTGACTAAGGTCCGCGGCAACACGATGCTCTTGGAGAGTTTTTGTCCTCAGCAACTTCTTTTCGGCTGGGGGCTGGGAAGAACCTCTAATCTTAGAATCTTAGAAGACCGGCCGTTATGCTGGCGGGAATGAGGAGTGAAACCTCGCCAGTGAAGGCCATCAGCTCAGCATAATTTTCAAGGTAATGTGAATCGGCATTCCAACAGTCCATCCGCACTTGACCTGTGGCCTTTCGGCTCTCTCTGTAAGGCCCTTGAGCTGATTGCAGCTACCGTTTACTTAATGTTCCGATCTGTCATCACAAACATGGCATCGACATTCAAGCACCAACAATACAACCGTGGTGGCCACCACCTCTGTCACGGCATCTGCCGCAGTTGCCAGTCTCTTTGGCCCACTTGCCCCCACTTCACTTCTTCCGGGCCTTCCCCGGCCTCAAACCCTTCCTTTTCCCCTGCACGAGTTACATTGGCCCCGAGGGAAGTAGTTTTACCGGGTGACCAAGCTTGGAAAGTGGCACACATCGGCTTTCGTTTCCAGACCCGAAACAAGCGGGGCAAGGGGTGCAAGTGGCAGAAACCAGTTAGTTGTCCGATCTTCCATGCGTACAGCACCATGCGAGGACGAGGACAAGGATTGGACGGGGAGGGGATCGTTGCTTCGTTAGAACTGGATGGGAGCATCCCAAGGTTCAAGGAACATCCTGGAAGCTTGCGAAGCATTAGGCAGATGTTGGCTCAGCACAGCGGCGACCTTCATGAGACGGAAGCGTCGCCTCACAAAGAATCGTTGTTCTGGTGCACGTGAAGTGACCCAGCTGGGTCACATGCATGTCGGACCGGTGCTTCTTCCTTCGTTTGTTCCAGCTCCGCATCGAAAAAGGGTTACATGTGGAAGCTGCCCACCAAACCGGGCGAGCATGCCCTCCCTTGTGGCCGCGATTGGCACGGCCGCACGGCCCATCTCGAAGAGGCGGCTGGGAGCTTCGCCGACTTCACACGCTACGCTGTTTGTTTCGCTTACGGGGCCCAAAAACACGAGACATCCAGCCACGCGTCCACGACCTGTACCGCCGGCCTTGGGTGTCAATGTAGGCCGCGGTTGAGGCCGGCTTCACGACCGTCAGCGATTTACCGTGGCTTCCAAGTTCCCCAGAAATCTTCTGCTGGAGACGCCACCATGTCCGGGCCGATATCTTCTTTTAGAGAGGGCACAAATCCAGCTTCCCTGTTGTTTTGTACTGAGCCAAAGCTCAGAAGAATATTGCCACTTCTTCGCCGCTATGATTGGATCGCGCAGGTGGTCGCTTTCTTGTGTGAGATGCCGGAAGTGGACAAGGACGGGCACAAAATGCTTTTGTTGGGCTTGGGCTTAGTGGCTATTCACGCGAAGGATGCACAGATGCTCGATGGAGCCACCCCGCTACTGGCCGCAGCTTTGCAGGGCCATGTGGTTGCCCCAGTCATATACATGGATGCATGTACATGCTCTCCGAGACATAGAACCAAAGAAATTCGCAGTGCTGAGGTGAACGTGGTGCCCGGCTCCAAGCTTGCAGCCATGCTTGCGTTCTCGTGGCCAAGCCACAGACCACAGACACACAGGTTGATCGACAAAATCTGCGACATCAACCCGAGGCAGCATCTCGCGCAGGTGAAGGCAGACATCCACAAGACGACGAAGGATTCACCCATTACACCAGCAGTGGGTTCGGTTGGAATTCGAGGAGATGTTAGCTCTCAAGTCCTGCTCTCTTGAGGACGGCGCATCTGCACTGCATGCTTGTGCCCGCCGCTTGACCAGCAGCCGGAGCTGAGAAGCCTCATCTATCGGAGAGAAGCTTAGAGCTCTTTGTCACGTAATCCTGCTCATGCAGGGGTCAGCAGATCGACAGGTTCCGGCAGTAACATATGATTGAGGCAACGCACTCCCAAAATCGGCACGCATGTTGGCACATGTCTGTTTAAGTTACATATCCGTAGAGAGTCGAGAACAACGGTGTGGTTACATGGTGTAATTGTGCCAGCAGCCTGCAGCATGGACTTCACAAAGCGGGTAACAAGAAGCGTCGGGGTCTGCCACACGGGACTGGGCCGGGAAAACGAAAGCCAACCCACTGTGGCGCAGCACGATTGTCAACATTGGATGTCCAAAACCCCTTGGGAATGTGAGCATCTTCGAGCGGTTTGAACCCCAAAAAGGTAGCGGGAGCGCGATTCATCAAGTCTGGATGCGCCAAAGCGTTGGCTTTTACGGAGAATTCGGCGAGAACGTAAAGAATGCGACTTTAGTCGTAGCGCAAGAAGCCCAAAAATAGTGTTATCGCCTTATTGAAGAAAAACACAGCGAAAAGGTCCAGGCAGAATCTCAGAATCATGCATACGCTCGCATTGGTCGTCGCTTTGACTGCAGGCTCTGGCCACGTAGCGGTTGCGCGGTTTCTCTGCGAAGCAGGAGCGGACAAGGAGATCTCTGGAGCAGTTGCAGACTTGACTAAGCCGTAGCTCCCGCGAGCAGCGATCACCAATCTTTGCCGGTGCTTCTGATTCACCTTTGTGTGTCTCCAGTTGCGGCTTCGATGCCGCTTGTCGAGTAGCGATGGCCCCCACAAGATTGCGACATCGTGCACGCATTGTATGTTGATCACGAGAAGTGAGTAGTTGCACGCGGTCACGCAACAACATGCATCGATGCAGCATCCAGGATCGGGCGATGATGGAGGGAGCGACCCCGTTGTTGGCAGCTGCGCTGCAAGGTCACACGGAGGTTGGGCAGTAGATCTTTTTCGACAGATTTCGCCAGCCAGTTAAACGAATTGTTCGTTGCGGTGTGCTGTTCTGATTTGCCACCGCGTTAAATGCTCGGTAACCTGGATTCGATGAAACTCCGAGGAGCCTATCCGACTCTAAGCTGGAACAAGTCGGATACATGCACTGCTACTTGTAGTTCCAAGCTCGGAAGTTCGCAAGTGTACGACGGAGTCAATCGGGAGCGGAGCGAGGCTTTTAAGCCCCGCGCCGATACAGCACCTGTGTTCAACAATTTTGCTGTGTCAGCCTGCTAACCTCTGAATCCATTGGCAGAGTCCGATCTCTTGATGTTTCGCTGCCTCCCAGCACGCATTCAGCCCGAGAGCTTACTCAGGCACATAAAGACAGTCCAACCAAGCTACTGTGGCATTGCCTTGCGCCCTAGCACGACGCCAATTTCCAGTGCCATGGTCTTCAGGCTCGTTGCCTTGCCTCGGCAACTTGCAAAACAAGCGGTTCGTCAGTGTAGTGTAGCGAGCGAGATCGCAAAATACGGTGCCATGAAGCCGCACCCGCAGAGCATCGAAAGTGTGTTGAGCTGCAAGGATGTGAAACAGCTTGCCGAGTTCCTGAAAACAGAGTATCCCATACGCTGTGCGGAGCGCATCCAGATGATCGAAGCGTTGCCTGGCTGGTCATCAGCGCCTGAGCTTCAAGAGGTACACAGACGGCACTGGAATGCCTTTGTCGCAATGCGTCACTTTCAGAGCTCTGACGACCTCACACTCTTCAATGAAGTTGTCGATGACATCGTCAACAGCAACAAAGATGTAGTCGCATTGATGGCAAAGGCCATGCAGTGGTTGTCCCGGGAAAGACCCGAGCAGTTCCATGCAGAATTTGTGGACACATTCCTTGACAACTTTCTGTTGAATCGACTTGGCAGCAATGTACTTTTGTCGCAGTATCTTGCGGCTGTTGACAAGACAAGACTGGTCGTGGGGACTATTGACCCACATTGTGATGTTACGGAGATCTGCAGGGAGAGTGCAGAGGAGGTTCAGCGGATATGCAAATACTATACACAGCTGGCTCCATCGATCTCAATAGAGACACATGACGTGACTGCGGACGATCAGTCCGATTTAAAGTTCGCATTTATCCCTGGCATCATCAGCTACATAGTGCAAGAAATTTTGAAAAACAGTGCTAGGGCGACACTGCATCACCTTCTATCAGACGTCGATGTTGATCGGTTTCCCATCAACATCGTTGTTTCTGGTGATCATAAGCGGGTCATGATCCACATCAGTGACCGCGCAGGTGGAATTCCTTTTGATGTTGGTCAGCATGTGTGGTCATATCTCTACACGACGGCCCTCAACGACGTCAGCTGTTTGGCTGGATTTGGTGTCGGCCTCCCAATCTCACGGCTCTACGCGAGTTATCTGGGCGGTTCCATGAATCTTGTATCCTTGCCCGGATATGGAACTCACGCCTATGTGTATTTTCCACGGCTCAACTCAGAGCAGGTGGAAGTTGTACCAGATAAAGACCACCCATGGAAAAGGGCTGACAACTTCATTCTGTGATGTGCGAAGTTTACCCGGGCTTTGCCAGAGCCGGAGATAATAGCAGCCACAGTGTTGCCATGCAGAGGGATAGAAGCTGGGCTTGCAAGTGCACCAGCGGTTGTGATGCGCAAAGCCTCCGACATCGCTGCAAATCTCAGAACTCCCAAATGCGTGTGGTCCTTGGAGCCTTGGACACAAAGGACGTGTCGAACTTTGCTGTATGTCGACCAATCTTGGTACCTCGGACGTACAAACCCTCAGGAGATCAACAGCTTCATGCGAAGCATGCTCGTGTCATCTTGTGGCCAATTGGCATGGCAGTGGCTGCCCGCTTCAGAAACTTGAAGACTGGAGAAACCCAAAGACTATGACTGCACATTGTCACTGCAGATGGACAAAGTGTGCTGGTCACGACTTACGACTTGAGTAGCCCGGTGCTCACCAATCCGAGCAGAGGAAAATAGGCAAGAATGCAATTTAGTTTGTTGGAGCATGGATGAAATCTCACCCCGTGATGGCTGCAGGTGGTGCGTTATCTGTGTGATGCAGGAGCTGACAAGGACTGTTGCGGGTGGCGAGTTCTGTACATGCACGTCAAAGATGTTGGTGCGAGAGACATACTTGTGCATGAGAGTTTGGAGAGGATCGCACCATCTGTGACGGAGTCACTGCTTTTCATGCAGCTGCAGAGCGGGGCTCACAGATGGGTGGTCATTTAGGATACTTAGGTAGTGAAGACGCGGATGACACGGACAAATGCAGGATTACAGAATGTTAATTCTCGCCACATCTCTTGCTGCTGTCCAGGCGAGGTCATGCAGAGGTGGTGCAGTGCCTTTGCGAGGCATTTCTTTGGATTGTATTGCTCAGTCACAGTGTGAGGGTTTGCAAAGATGCTTGCAAAGGTGGGAGCAGACAAGGACAAGGCAATGCGAAATGGCCTGACGCCCTTGATGGCTGCTTGCCTCCAGGGCCACGAGGAGGCCGAGATCTGAACATGGCACGCAGAGTCTTTCGCACGTCAGAAACTCTTCGGTCTCTTTTTGTGCAAACGTTGATTCCGGGGCCTGACGCAGTGGCTTCAAAAACAACGGCCCGGAAAAACGGAGGTGGATGGGGACGCTTCCATCCCCCATGAATGCCATCAGACGCCTGTTTGCGGCCGCAAACGCCAGTGGGGTGATACAGGGACATGCGTCGCTGCAAACAAGCTCTGTTGTCAAAGTCTCACTCTGCGCTGTGGTCATCCCAGTTGCTGAATTTGAACTTCTGATCCATCGCAAGCCAGTCAGGTGGTGCGTGTCTTGTGCGACAACGGAGTCATGATGGAGACCCCGATGCGTGAGGATTGGGGCAATCTTATCACCATCGTGGCGAGACAGTGATTTCTGCTTCGTCTGCTGGCTTTGTCGGTGCTACCAATTCAAACTCCTTGCTCCTTGCAAGAGGCTGATGCCGCAGCATGCCACAGCAGCCATATCGCTTATGCTCACAGGATCTGGTGTTGGCTGCCGTGACTCTCATGAAGCAGCAGCCATGATCTCGGATCGTGGTGTGACTCGAGATGTGCATTCAGAAATTCAGCTAAGAGCCAATGTGCAGTATTCCCAAGGCCGCATTCTCAGATCTTCCTGTGCGATCCGGGGAAGCATGGTGTCGAGGCTTCGGACGAGCCGTCGCCAGCCTTTTAAGATCATTGTCCTGTTATGTCCTGTTGACCCCACGCCTTCGTATATTAAGGTCACTGGTTGCCCTAAAAGACAGCTGTATGAGCCTCTGGCTGGTTGGCCCCCAGTCCCCAAGGGAGCAGGCAATGTCATCCGTGAACAGGGCCCTCTGAAAAAAAATCTTGACTCAACTGGCAGCTATGTTTAAGCAATGCATCGTTCCTGCAAGCTTGGTTGCTTTTGCCTGGCGGCCTATATCACGGAAAGAAGCATGTGTAAACAGCACGGGTATCGCATGTCAACAGATTCAGTGATGCGCATGCATGTGTCAGGAGAAGCATTGGCGGCAGATGCCTGAAGTCCAACCGGTGACATGAAGTGTGCATGGGCTCGGACCGTGTGCATTTTCCCGCATTGCTGCTTCAGGCAAGGTGCGACATCGTTACATGTTGCTGAAGCCTTACGAGATTTGTTGCAAGCTAGCTGTCCTCAGCCCTCGTTGAGAATGCAGTGCCCTTGTGAAAGGCGGCCCTCCATGGGCATTTGGGTGTTGTAAAGCAGCTCTGTGCTAATCTTAGCCTGAACGTCAAAGCATGCTGTGCCTGAGAGCGGTCTGCGAAGACAGTCTGCGAAGACACCAAGGCAGCGCACGTGCCAGTGTAGAGGCCGCCATGCGTGTCCGCAGCCTGAGAGTATGCACAGCGCCAGCCGGGGGTTCACTGTCTTTGGGGACCACGTAAAGGCTACTAAAAGGCTTCCTTTCAACCTTCACTTCCAAGCCATACACCCCGTGAACATCATCTCTTTGCAGCTACTGCCGGGTAGGCTTGTGCAAGCTTAGACAGCAGTGGCAGCAACATTGCAGAGGGCATCGTGAGAAAACGTCCCGTGCTGAGGTAGGCTCAACACCACTCCTGGCAGCCGCGCAAGCAGGCCACAGTGAAGTGGTCGCTTGCCTGCAGGCCAAATTAAAAGAACCAGCTAGTAATTCCCACTTGTTCCGGGAGCTTCCGGCAGTATTGTTTTCGTCCAAGCACTTGCGACATGGCGACGTGTTTCCGCATGCAACAGACGCGGCCTGCCAGCTCAGGTGCGATTCCTTTGCCAAGCCGAGGCAACAGTGCTGCAACTGCATGTTTGAGTTTGACATCTCTGCTTCCAGAGTCCAGAGTCCTTCTCGTGGTTCCAGCGTGGACCCAAGATGATTCCCTCCGGATGTATTGCTTTCCTGGCCTGTCAGTTGTTTTGCCAAACCCGCGGAAGAAAGTTCACAGTGGGCTACCACACCAGGACCAACATATTGCTCGGTGAGGAGAGCATCATACGATATCATCGTATACCAACCCTCACGCAACTGACGACAGCTACTGCTTCTGCAGCTACTACCAGTACCACCTACAACTACCAGTACCACCACCAGTACCAGTACCAGTACCACCACCACCACCACGACGACGATTACTATTACTAATGCGAACACTGCGACTGTGCCACTGCCGCCGGTGCTAAACGAAATGTCTTGCATTCAATTCCTTGCACATGCGAATGTTGAACCGTTGATGCATGGGGCCGGAATTCTGTCCGGGACCAATACTTGTCCAGTCCGGGATTCAGTTGGTTCTTACTTGCCTGAGAGTCCGGACAATTTCAGCAGGCGGATTTGAACGTTGCGACTGGCAATAAAGACGGCGCGCTGCTCAGACGCCCGACGATGGCTGTGACCCGCAATTTCAATCACGAGCCGCCGTGCCAGAGCTGAAGGTGAGTCTCCACTCATGGCCGCCGTTCTACGAGATCATGCAGAGGTGCTTTGTTGTGGGGAAGCACGGCGTAAGTCCATCGAGCACGACAGCTGACAGAGACGAATTAGATGCTTCTGCCGATCTGCGTTGACAGAAAAGCTTTAGATCGTGTGAGGTCAATGGGGTTAGCAAGCAAGCATGCTAGAGGCTGCATGCCGTGCTGACGTAGTGCCAGCATTCGCTGAATGAACTGCCAGGTTGTGCAGGTTCTGTGCCAAGCTCGTGTGCCTTTGCCAAGCAAATCACATACCACATTGACATGTCCGTTCAGAAAGACGTTCTTACTCCGGAGTTGGCAGAGTCAGAGCGTCTTTTTGTTCTTCGCTTGTCTAGCACAGAAGGCCAACATCTCAGCACAGGATGCTCATGCTGTGGGGTGCCCCTAAAGCTCCGTTCGATTCCTGCTTAACGTTGTGCGCGAAGCGAGAAGTATTCAGGTATTTCTTGTTGTGCGCATTCAGGCCGACCCGCTGAATGCAGCCACCAATGGTGCTACTCCGTTGTCACGTCCCAAAGAATCGGTTCTGTTCGCAAGTCGCAAGGCACAAGTGGCTACTTTGGCTCCTTCTGGCACATGTC
This sequence comes from Symbiodinium necroappetens, assembly GCA_905231915.1. Classification (NCBI taxonomy): domain Eukaryota; class Dinophyceae; order Suessiales; family Symbiodiniaceae; genus Symbiodinium; species Symbiodinium necroappetens. The sequence goes on from CAJNJA010058141.1 coordinate 51,037, forward strand.
ACCTCACGCTTCGTGAGGTTTGCCGCTCACGTTCTCGGCCTGGGAAGTGTCGCCAGCATCTGAGCTGGCTGCAGCTACTTGGGTCGTGGTCTCCACAGCCAATCATGGACAGACAGTGACAGATCTGTGCCTCCATTCCGTAAGGACCTTCTCTCCACTTCCTGGCCATCACACTAGGGATAAATACGACTCCTCACAAGCTATACTCCGTACTTCCACAGAAGTACACTAAACATCGAAGCAGTCTTTGCAAGAATCCCAATCAGTGCTCATGCTTTCTCTCATCGTCTTCTATGTTCAAATGCAGACGACCTTTCGCACTTGCATCTTACTAGAACTTAACGAAATCTTGATACTTGCTGGGGTGGCTGCCTTCAGTTAAAGGCGTTTCCACACATCCCGAGAGAACACTGCCAGAGTCTGGACAGACAAAACGGGTATGACTGAACTTGCGTTCTCTCTTCATGCAGTGCAGCAAGCTTGGTGCCTTGGGAGGGATCGCAGGGGTGGAGCGTCTGTTCCCGAGAAGTGGGCTGTGTTGCCCAAGCTGCGAGGCTTGGGGAGTTGCAATGTCTGTCGGCGGTGGCAAATTCGGCAGCTTGGGGATGAACCCCATGAAGTTTCGTGGCATTCTGCTGAGATTGAGCGGCCCTTTCGTCTGGCCGAAGTGGGCTAGGGTGTCCATTCATCAAAAAATGGCGAAATCTGATTCGAGTCGGACTTACAAGATCTTGTAGGTTGGATTCGATCGCGAGTTAACTCACGGGTAACAGTTTCATATCTGCCTAACATAGGTTCAACATCCGGTCCAGTCCCACCATGTGGAATCGTATCGAGTTTATACTGGCATGCAAGAGCATCCGACCGAAAGGTATTGAAATCGCATTACATTCTTGGTCACCTGGGTGGTTTACAGTCAGTTGGAAGCTTGTCCTCGAGGGAGTGAAATGAGAGGTTGCTGTCTTTGCTGGGGCGGACGCAACAAACCTGGGCGGCTCCAAGGGCAATCCGGCGACATCTTTCACTCCCACTCAGTGGAACGGGCGGTGGTGGTGACATTGTTGAGAATGCACGTAGCAGGGCAATGCTGTGAGGCAGTCCCTACTGATACTGTGGTCGAATTATGGTATGCGACGGCGGGTCAGTGGATCTTTAGATGCGCGCGGCGCGAGTTGGGAAAGCAATGAGAATTCGGGAAGAAGCATCCGAAATCCTGATGATCCTTCGGCTTGAGCCAAACGATGCAATGCTGAATTTGTGCATCAGGCCAACATCCTGAGGCAGACGGTTGTGCTGATCTTAGCTTCGCGAGCTTCATGAGAACGATTGAAGCCGGGAGGGTACGACATGTCGTAACTGCCTCTTGCATTCGGACCTGTGTGCTTTTGATCGCTTCTATCACGGACAAACAAACGTGGGGAGGACCGTGAGAGGTCCAACTCACTGAGCCAAGCTGCCAACTCATCCGATCTGTTCTTGCTGCTCTTAGTCGTAGTTTTGGAGTGTGCAAAGGTTTCCAACAGGAAATCACGGCCTCCCAACAATCGCCTTTAGGTTTTGACATTTCCCAGCCAACGTCGGTCTGTGCCGGTCAACATGTGTTTTTTTGAATCGTACTGTACTCCACGTCACCTTTAGGCGTTCACCTTTCCCAACCAACATCACCCTTTGTTTGGATCTGTCGTAGCTTCCGCGCCAAGATCTTCTCAGGTTAGGGGTGCCCACCCGGCACCACTGTCTCCTCGCCAATCTCTTCCTCGAAGTGTTACTGGAGTTCGCCATGTTGTGTGGTTGTATTTTTTAGGGTTCGAGGCTTTCCTACCGTACCCAACATTCTCGGCCAAAAGCACCTCCGTTCGGGATTTCCCAACCGACGTGCGCCCTTGGGAGCCAACTTGCTGTGTTCATCCGATGGCTCCATGATTAGGTGCCAACATACCCAGCGTGTGGATATGTCATTTTTCGATTCGTGTCAGTGGCGTTGTTAAGCTTGTCGTAACCACCAATTCAGACCACTGCATGCCGATAGACATTGCTTAGAGCTTGTGCACTGATGTTAAAGTACATGTACATGTGTGTCAGAAGCTTTGCAATGTACAAGTTTATACATCTGTAAACAGTGTTGTACATAGTATAAATGTTTACATAAATGAAAATGTATGAATATATATAAACAAATAAATAAGCAAATGGGTACACATCAGCTTTCACTATACGCACGTAGACGGTAGACATGCATTTTGCAGGCAAAAACAATGCATACTTTTATGCTCTCCGTGTCCCGGGCCTCTTCCACCCCCCCCCCCCCCCCCCC
>CAJNJA010058142.1:0-12364 GCA_905231915.1 Symbiodinium necroappetens
TATTTTCGGAAACCCCCCCAAATCAAGACATGTAAAGATAGATGTCGAGTTCGGGGGTTCGAACACTAGGGGTTAGTGTGGTTGCAGGATCAGCAGACCGAGGCAGATGAAGTACAAATTACTTGAAGGATCATGGAATTAGGATACACATAGAGTGGCCAGCACGACAAAAACACCCCATGCACCAAGAACTGGGACCTGGGTTTCAAGCCCTCAACCTCAAGACCCTCAGCCCTCAGCCCTAAAATTTTAATCCCTAAACCGGCAACCTTATAGCCCTAAGCCCCAAACCTTCAATCTTAACACCCTAACCCCTCAACATCCCCAAACCGTAACCCGCGGCAAGCCGCTTCCCCGAGATGAGCGTGTTGGCCTTGGCATCGACACCTCAGTCGCCCGGCAGCCCTTGAAACAAGGATACTTTGGGGGCCTTAAAAATTAGAATCGGGTTTTGGGCCTTGGGGTATATATCAAACTCGAATTATAGTGAGGAACTCCAAGAGAGTATAGGCAAATATTGAGGCCCCTGTATTAGCTTATTTCCTACACAGAGGGCTGCTCCCTGCACCGTTCGTGGGGTATCGCTTGGTCAGGGTTTAGGGTTTAGGGAAAGTAAAGGTACAAAAGGGGTAGAGTGTGACCCTGCAGCCCGGCGGAGCTCCAAACAAGAAAACAACAAGCAGAGCCCTAAGAGCCTGAACTCCGATATCCCAGATTGCTTACACCCAATCCCAAACCCAAAACAAACAAAGTAGAGATAAACGAGAAGAACCAACAATTCTTGTTTTTTTTTTTGGGGGGGGGNNCGGGGGGGGGGGGGGTTGCACCCAGAGCGAACAACGACAAAGGAGCCCAGACCCTACCATGCTTTCCACCAAAACTTTGCAACCAAGGTTTTTACCTAATGCACTAGTTGTTGATGTTAACAAAGGCAACAATGCAAAACATATGTAACAATACTCCTCCCCTCCTCTCCCCACATCAATCTTCTTCTTCTACTACTACTGCCACTGCTACTGCTACTGCTACTGCAAACGCTACGGCTACTGCTACTGCGACGACGACGACGGCAACGACGGCTGCTAACTCCTGCTGCTACTACCACCATCACTGAGAATAACAGTGGTTTTCATAACAGTGATTTGGGAGCCTAGACACTCAATCGCAGGCGCAAGCGCTGCTTCGCCACCTCTGTACAGCCAGGGCTTTGTGGTTTAGGGTTCAAGATACTTTACTAATTCTGGAATTCAAGCTCAAAACTTGTTCCTTTTTCAGGAGGTATAGGCTACAGCTTTATTAGGGCCTAGAGGCACCTCAACGGCCGTTTATCGCAGCTATTTCCGAAAACATGAGCTGAAACCCTGTGAGTCTATACCTCAACTCCAAACAACCTACCTTTTTCAGGGTTTTCATAAGGACACCATTATACGGAACCCTAAAAAAAAAGATGGTGTGATAAGCTCCTGGTAGGGTTCCACTCGAAACCGGGAAGGTCTCATCTCGGTTGATGGCTTCAAGTCTCGAGGCGTGCTGTCAGCTGTCGGCGAAGGACAATGTACGAACACAGACAGGGTTTAGAAGTTTGGGGTTGGATTAGGGTTTTGTTTTAAATTGGACATGTGCAAACTCTCCCTTCACCTCGCGCACTAGCCATTCGGCTCTCCACTAGTCATCACTACCCTCAATGGCGACCGAGAACGATCCATCCTCTCCGAAGCACTCCCAGCATGACCAACATCACGACCCTCAGCACTCCAGACAGCTCCGTCAGGAACTTCAGCACGAGGTGGTTGGACAGCAAAGGGCCACCAGGACGTACAGGTACACCATGTTCGCCAGGAGCATCAGCAAGAACTTGGTTTAGGGTTTAGAGTTTAAGGCTTACAGGGTTTTCTCTACCAAATTTACCCCTTCTGGAATTCAAGTCCGAAGTGTAGAGTAAACCGACCGAACCTTCGTCCGAACCTGCTTACCCTGGGATTGCCTGACATCGATCAGCAGCCCGAAGAGGAAAGGCCAACGGCAACAACCACATGGGTAGTTTTCTAAATTCGGGTCCTTTTTAGGGTCCTTTTGTATAAGGGTGCCGTACTATATTAGGGACCTAAAAAAGGGGCCCTACTTTAGGGAACTACCCAAAGGTCAACGCTGTCGGCTGGGAGCCACTGCGGAACTTGCAGTAAGATACTGGAAGAAGAGCTACACACTCATGCTGAGTTGCCCTGAGCTTCCGGAAATGCTCCCATAAAGAGAACCGTGTCAGAGCCAACAAAAATCGTTCAGTAACCATGGATGAACCAAACTGAAATGGGGCTAACCTCACCTTGCCCTGGGTTAGACCCGAAATCCCAAAAACCTACAGCCGTAAGCTCTGAGGACGAAAATCCTACAGTCACCCGACCCTAAAGCATAACACCGTAGAGACTAAGCGCACAAAGTCTCAAACCACAACACCACCCAACTGGCCCGACAACCCTCGAAACCAACTGTCCGTCTTTCCCCGCCTGAGACACGCCTGCATTGGAGCTCCTGGAACAAGGGGCTCTCTGATTTAAGTTCACCTTTGCAGCATCCAACCTCCTGGAGTAAGTAGCTGTGGGTATTATAGTTGTGCAAAACACCTGTGCTCAAGACAGCCCTGAAGCAGGTGCTGTTCTGTTCTTTGCCTTGAATTACATCCTTATAAGGCTGACAAGGAATTATAAATATAATGATTCCGAACTGAAGACGACTATAGATGAGCTTTCGAGGTCGATACTACTAGATACGACCTTGAAGGTTTGGGGCTTGCAAAGACGTCGGCAGTCACAATCTCCAGTCTGAACTTTCTTGGACTTATGTATCTGCTAAGTTCCTTGCGCATCCGACTCATCCGCATGTCCTCTTTGCAATCAAACCTCGGCTTCGAAACCCAACGAGTTCTAAGGAACCATCTATGGATTTACTCGGAGCGCCGGAGCGCTCAGCTGCTGGCCTGTAAGCATCCTAAACCGTAAACCATCCTAAACCATCCTAAACCCTAAAAGGCTGCAGAGCCCACTATCCTTCCCCTGTGCTGCACCTCCATACACAGCCTGAGGGGGTTAGCCCGAAACCCCGGTTTAGGGTTTACCTGTGACCCCAAACCCTACAAAATAGTAGGTTATGACCCCTGAATTAAAGGGTAGAACCCATAAAACGGTAGGTTTTTGGATCTTAAAGTGGGGTCTAAGGTATCAAACCGTGAACTCAGTCTGGTGCTCGTCAGCGCAGCATCCGGTTGATGCTAGGTCCCCGAAGACCTAAACACTAAACACGAAACAAGCCCTACAGTTGATGATATAAATCCTGCAATACCCGCAATAAGGAATATACTATAAACCCAAAACCGCTAAACCCTAAACCCCTAAACCCTAAACCCCTAGACCCCTAAACCCCAAACCCCTAAACCTGATTCGCTAAACTCTAAACCCCTGAACCCTAAACCTAAACCCCTCAACCCCTAAACCCCTAAACCCTAACTTTAAACCCCAAAACCCCTAAACCCTAAAATCCCAAACCCCCAAGTCCCTAAACCCTAAACCCTAACTTAAAACCCTAAAACCCCTTCAGCCCTAAAACCGAATGAGCCCCAAACCCCTAAACCCTAAAACCGAATGAGCCCAAAACCCCCAAAACCCTAAAACCCTAACTCTAGACCCCTGAACTCCTAAACCCCAAAACCCTAACTTTAAACCCCTAAAACAATCGCAAAGCCCTGCCTCCCTCGACTGTCTCGTAGGGAAGCCTTCGGGCCAACCTCGGTGAAGCTGCAGTCGGCTTAGAGTTTCAGGGCTTAGGGTTTAGGGGGTTTAGGGTTAGGGGTTTAGGGTTTAGGGGTTTAGGGTTTTTTGGGGGTTTGGGGTTTTTTGGGGGTTTGGGGGTTTTAGGGTTTAGGGGTTTTAGGGTTTAGGGGTTTTTGGGGGCTTGGGGGTTTGGGGGTTTAGAGGTTTAGGGGTTTAGGGTTTAGGGGCTTTAGGGACTTGGGGGTTTAGGGGTTTAGAGGTTTAGGGGTTTAGGGGGTTTGGGGTTTAGGGGGTTCTGGGTTAGGGGTTTAGGGTTCAGGGGGTTTGGGGTTTTTGGGGGTTTTGGGGTTTAGGGGTTTAAGGGTTTTAGGGGTTTAGGGGTTTAAAGGCTTAGGGGTTTAGGGGTTTGGGGGTTTAAGGGTTTAGAGGTTTAGGGGTTTGGGGGTTTGGGGGTTTAGAGGTTTAGGGGTTTAGGGGTTTAGAGGTTGTGGTTTAGGGGTTTTGAGGTTTAGGACTGGTCTAGGGGTTTAGGGCTTAGGGTCTATAGGGCCCATACCACAACTGCAGCTATTGCTGCAGCTCCGCATACAGGGACGACGACGATGGCTACTGCTTCCCACGACCGCGGCCGACCACGACATGTACTGATGGAAGACATCTGCTGAACATTCTTTAAAGTGATACCAATATTTGTATTGAAATACAGTATACAAGCAAGCCTAAACCCGGAGCCCTGTTGCCCCAGACCCTCAAGCCCCAAGCATCTTTAATTTTCGGGGAGAGCCGAAACCCCCTAAAGTCTGGCCTAGATGTAGTCCGCATAACAACCCTTGAACAACCTCTACTACCGAGGCCTTCTTCGAGTCCTCATTGGGCGACTTGTCGTACTTGTCGTCGATGGGGCCGAGAGAAAGATGCTCCGCATCCTGCGAGAACGATGGGATCCTCAAGGGAAAGGGATTAAGCGGATGTACTGCAGGGCCTTAATAATTAGCACAGGGTTTTGGGAGGTATACTATACGATAATTATAAGAAGGACCCCCCCCCCCCAAACAAAATAGTAGTGCTAACTATATTTAAAGCCACAAAATTGCAGCCTAGCAGTCGTTACTTCTCACGTTTACGGAAACCTTCACGGGATCCTCCAAGGAGGGGCAGCCCTCAGCGACTCCACCTATCGGTACTACAACCTCCCTAAACCCTAAACCCTAAATTGTAGGGTGTGTATTATTTTGGGGGTATAGGGCTTCAGTTTTAGGGTTTGTTTACATTAAGATTAGAAACCTAAATCTGTGCGAGCAGGCAGGCATGGGTAGCATAGGGCTCCTACACTTGCTGGTTTTGATCACGGCAAAGCTCAGAGGCATCTGACCTCGCCTCCACTTAAAGGCTGAAAGGATCATGAAACTTAGTAACTATAAGTGTAAAAGTAACTATACTTATAATTACTGATAATCGCCGTTAAGGCTATAATCTTACTAGCTAAGTCCCATGATCCTCCAGGCAACGGGTCGAATCTCTGCACGATACTTCTGCTGCCCTGATCACCGAATCGACGCAAAATAAATAAAAAAAACAACTCTGAACCCTAAGGCCCTAAACCCCTGAAAACCGTAAAACCAAAGACCCTAAAGGATAACCTTTTGCAATACACAGGGTTATTGAACCGGCCACTTACTGTACTACAAAGTGCCGGCATCGGCGGCTGCTGCCCATTTCTACTACGATTAACATCGACTCTACGCATGGAGAGCTGCCATGCTCCAGTGTTACTATGCCGAACCCTCCACCTCAAGCCGCCTCAGGCCTACCGAAACCCTGACCCCCTAGCCTGGGTTCTTGCTAAGGAACTTAATTAACTTACCATAAAAGGGATCTACAGTAAAAAATATGATTTCCTTATTATGGTAACTTCATTAAATCCCTTAACAAGAACCCAGTAACCCTAAACCCCAAACCCTAGTCTGAAGTCCGTTGCCTCCAGGCCCGGAACAGGTTCCTCTTCATTGACCATCTTCGGCCTCGCACATCGGAAGTGAACAGCCCAGAACTCTTGAAATGACTTAGGGCTTAAGGGCTTAACAGTTTAAGGGCTTTTTAAGGGAGTAGAAAGGAGTAACTCGAAGAACATATCTTGCTGCTTCGTGGATTGAAGTAAATTACGGCCTCTATTCCGGTTCCGGCTTTTTTCAGGGGTGTCGCAGGTGTGCTCCATTCATATCAAGCGGGGCGTCTATTACAGTTACTACGCTGAGCCTCTGGGGTGTGCAAACCCACCTGGTCAAACTCTGAAACCGATGCCCCGAACGTCCCTAAACCCCGAGACTTTAAGCTGCGCGGCTTAGGCTTAGGGTTTAGGGTTTAGGGTACGCATGCTTTTTGTGTGTGTTCGGGCTTTCTTCTTCGTAGAAGAAGGAGTGGTGGATGTTCAAGATGCATACAACAAGGTTCGCAGCAGTGGCCACCGTTTCGAAGATACCTAAGCTGACCGCTAACCGAGGCCTCGCCGGTTGCAAATAATGTAGGGGTTTAGGGCTTAGGGTTTAGAATAATTAGAACAGGCTTAGGGGGGGGGTAAATTATACTACAACTATAGTAAGGAACCTCCAATATAGTATCGGTACTGAATTAGGCCCCCATATTCAACTGATTCTGTGAAGAATCTGTATGTCAAGCCCGGAGATCTCTTCACAACATAGAGCCCTGAACGAGATTCATCTACCATGCCTCACCGGGAGTCCTATCTGCTGCAGCATCGCCTACAACCTAGCAAGCATGGCTATAGCCGGAGTACGGAGACCCAATCCCTGAGCCCCTAAAGCCACAAAGCCCTGCACGCCCCCCTAAACCCTAACCCTAAACCCTAAACCACCCCGTAAATCAAAGCACTTGCAACGCCCAAAGCCTGAAACCCTCAACTATATACATCGCTATATATATAGAAGCCCCTGGGACCTTACACCCTCCCCTTACAAAACCATGTATAACCGTCACATTGGCCCTCAAAGGAACTGGGTAAGACCTCATAGAGATAACGATACCCAGAGACTCCAAAACCCCTTAGGTAACGAATATACCTTAAATCTTATTAGGGTTCCTATTATAATTTATGGTATGGGGTTTTGGAGATGCTATAAGTTACCAAATCCGGCTACACAAGCCACTAGTCCCAACATAGCAACCGTTCTATGCACTAAATACCGTGCAGCCCTGTGGCGGCAGCCCTTGCCACTCTATAATCAATCGCAGTATAAGGACCCGTTATGTACACGTAAGCCCAACATGGAAATTCTAAAAATCCGGCTTTTCTCGTATTACTTGTTGGCACCCGTGTAAAATGACAAGGGCATGAAACCCCCGAACACAAAGACTACCTCATACAATACCCTAAACACTAGACCCGTGTACAAGAGCTCGCCTCAAAGAAAGTGCAAACAACTACCGGTAATGCAAGAACCTTTACAAGACCCTTAACCCTTATCCTACTAAACCCTAGACCCCCGAACTGTGAACCCAGTAAATCCCTAAACCCCTGAATTCTAAACCCCTGAAACCCCCTGAGCCTTACCAACCTCCCACGAAATCCCACCCCTTCAGCCCCAAACCCTAAACACCTAAGCCTAAAACCCATAATATGGCTCCACATGTAGAAACCCTGAAAGGAACCCTCAACCCCAAGCCGCTAAGCCCTTAAACCCCTAAACCCTAAGCCCCCTCAAAACCCCAAAAAAACCTTTCCCTTAATTAAAGGAAGCCTAGATCCTTGCTATAGGGGCCTTATTAATTCGAATAGGGCTTTGGGGCCCATTATACTATGTATAATTATAATAAGGAACCCCCCCCAAAATAGTGTTGGTAAATTATTTAGACCCTTAAAGGGATCCTAAACCCTGATTACAGGAACCCGAAACCCTCCGGTTTAGGGTTTTAGGGTTTAGGGCTTATAGGGGCTTATAGGGTTTAAGGTCTAGGGGTTTATAGGGCTTATAAGGCTTTATAGCGTTTAGGGTTTATAGGGTTTATAGGGTCTATAGGGTTTAGGGTTTAGGGTTCAGGCCCCCCGGAGGCCTCACAGGGAGGAGCAGATGAGGCTCGAGGCTGGAGGGGCAGCTAGGCCGTGGAGGATCCATCTGAGACGGACAAAGGCAACTTCGAGTTTCGGGAAGTGGAGTAGGGCTTAGGGGTTTAGGGGTTTAGGGGTTTGGGGTTTAGGGGATTAGGGCCTAATCCCCTAAACCCTAAACCCCAAACCCCTGAACCCTAAACTGATTGGGGTTTCGGGTATCGGGGTTTGGGGATTAGAGTTTAGGAAGTTTGGGGAGTGCCTTTTTCGGATTTTTCGGAGGGGAGGGTTCTCTGAAGGATCTGCAAGGATTTAGGGTTCAGGGCTTAAGGGGTTTAGGGTCCATCTGGGTCGGTTTAGGTGGTATTTTGGTGGTTTCAGGGTTTAGGGTTGTTGTTGGGTTGTGGCGTTTGTTGAGGAAATCTTAGTGGGTTTCAGGGTTTAGGGTTTTCGGGATTGGGAGGTTGGGGGTTTTAGCTTCAGGATTATAGGTTTAGGGAAGATTAGGGTTGGGGGCTGAATGAAAAGGGCCACATTGGTAGAGCTTTAAATTTGGGTCCCGTTTAGAGTCCTTTGTATAAGGATGCCGTACTACATTAGGACCTAGAAAGGGACCCTACTTTAGAGAACTACCCACATACTGTGAGCAATGGTGATCAAGCGCATAGCACCCCGATACCAGATAGCACCCACGCGAGTAAGTCAAGGGTGGCCACGAATCCCTGGCAAGTATCGTCTGCTCAGCACCTATTTTCCGCGGAACTCTACCAGCTGTCAGTCCCTTGATCCCTCCAAGCAACAGTCAAGGTGCCGAATCGATATCGAGAGACGGACGGGTGCTGGCCGATGAGAGCTCCTTGCACTCGGTCCAAACACATAGGTTTCCGGGTTCTTGGCTTGTGGTGGTTTCGTGATTGTGGTCATGCCGGGGACATCGAAGAATCTAGAGAATGTTCACACACTCATTTCGGTTGCCTACATGTATCATTAAACCCTAAACGGCCCTAAACTCTAAACCAGGAACTCTGGCGCTGACAGCAAACCAAAACATCTTAAAACCCCCTTAAGCCTTACACGCCTGTACAAAGAAGGGATAGGTGTATATATCTGTGGCAGATGCAGAACACGAAAGACCCCAGCATGGCTATCGGTTTTAACAGCACGACTCTTAATATAAAGGCGCCGAATAGAAGGGTCGCTTGATATCAGGCAATGTCACTTACAAACCGTGCGAACAAAAGTATACACCTGCAATTTCACATAACCCTTGCCACAACCTGACAAGCACAGATACACTTATACGAGGCAGCCCTTCATGTTGATACTATGTTCATTATGCCTGTGATTGTTGAGATGACTACTACCCATGATATACATGTATATACACATATATATATACATACATATATATATATACACAGTCTATATATATACACACACACACACCTCTCCATCTCACTCTTGCGCTCTCCCTACAAAGCACCCCCGTTAGAGCAGAGCGTGGTAACCTCGAGCTGGCGGGCTGGCAGACTGCGGGCAGCGCTCTCGTAAGCCTCCGAGGGTTTAGGGCTTAGGATTTAAGGGTTTAGGGGTTAGGGTTTAGGGTTTTAGGCCTTAGGATTTAAGCTCACAATAAGGGGCTTTGGGGTTTGAGGGTGTAGGGCTGGGGCACTAGGGGTCTCCGATTTAGGGTTCTGGGGGTTTTGGTGTTCTAGGGTTCAGTCTTTAGGGCTTTTGACTGGTGGAGTTAAGAGGCTGCTTGGCTGTCAGGAGCCTTCGACTTTGAGGCTGTAGGCGTGAAGATAATTTAGGGGTTTAGGGTTTGAGAGTAGGCGTTGGCTGTAGCTCCATGGTTCAAAGATCAAAACCGCCAGGTGTCGAACTCCTTAATTACTCTCTATGGTCTTAGGCACCTAGAGGGACCTAGAGCCCTATTTGGGATGCTTGACCCTCCATGCGGGCGTTTTGAAGGAAACCCCCTCCATTGCATCGGGCATCAAGCCTCCTTGCACGAACATCCGACAACCTGCAACCGAACTTCATCCATAACCCTAAACCCTAAACCCTAGGGAGTCTTGGAGCCTAGGCCATCAACCACTGAAGCAGCAATTCCGAGTCCCGGCAAGGAGCACCATGAGCGTGAGGGGATCACATATTATGCTGCACCGGCCATGCCCTAATTCCTTGAAGCTACACCCCTCAACCCGGGACCCTGCAACTCCCGAAACTCGACAATGCCCGACATGACCCCTTCTGTTGATGATACATATCCTGCATTACCTTAGGGCCGTAGGACCCTAAACTATGGGAATTGTGGTATATTCCATGTTACGGGTAATGCAGGATTGATATCATCAACCGTAGTTTTAAAGCCTGGTAGAATTATGCCCTAAGCCTCCACCATCTTCCGGCGGAAGGCGATCCATGAAGCATCCAACAAAGCCTCAAAAGCTGCCTTGCCGTCCTCGAAGTGCAGAGCTGCACGGTTTAGGGTCTTCGGGTTATCGGGTTTCGGGCTTAGGGTTTCGAAGTTTAGGGGTTTAGGGCTTCGGGGTGTAATGGGAATCAAACAGCAAGTAACCACGAAGCCCAGAGCTGAGACCTCACGGCCGAGGGCTTCGGAGTATTGTTTCAAGTCTGTGGTAGGGTTTTCCATATCAGAGATCATTCGGAGTATAGTATTTGGGAGATTAAAGCCCTACTATTGGGGTACTTGGGATTTACGTAGTCTACATGGGTAGTTCTCTAAACTAGGGTCCCCAATTTGGGCCACCAATATACTGCGGCACCCTCATAAAAAAGGACCCTAAAAGGGACCCTAACTTACAGAGCTACCCATGTAGGTTCGAGAGTGGAGAGTTCACAGTCTACGGTCCAGCCCGGGATGCTGGGGAAATTTCGGGACTGAGGGCTCCGGGACAATGGTTTCAGACTTTGCCCTCAGTTTCTTCGGGGCTGAGTACGATAGCCCCAAGACCAACCTTTCAATTATGGTGGAACTCTGCATGTCTATCTATCCATCCATCCATCTATCTATCCACCTGTCTATCTATCTGCCACACACACACAACACTTCACAAAATGACGGCTTCCTTCCCAGGCAGAAAGATCTACGCAGCAACGGGCTTTGACATGCAGCAAATTTTGGATCGCTTGCTACGTTTTGAAGGACTCATATAAGGAAATCATAATGGAGTTGAGGGTTTAGGGTTGTGGGTTTAGGGTGTAGGGTTTAGGGCTTGGGGTTTAGGACCCTCAAAAGAAAGATTCTAAAGGGTCCGAGGTAGGGCTTCCGGGTTCGGGAGCAGAAATCGGTGGGTCCTCCGGCCGGGACATCGCAACCGGTGAGCGGCAACGAATCTCTGCTAGTCTGCCACGGTCATTCCTAAGGCTCTATCTACTTAGGGGCCAAAGTGCATACTAGACTGGGGTTCTTGCTAAGGGATCTCATTTAGGTTTCCATCATGAGGAAACCATATTACTTACTATAGATCTCTGTTTCTGTTTATGGTAACTTAAATTGGATCCATTAAAAAAGCACCCAGTAGGTAAGCGCTGTGGGCTGCCAGGTGCGAGTCCTTGGAGTCAACCCTAGAGGAACCCTAAACGACCTGAGCCGGCCCCTGCTGGCACATTACATGGCTGGCCCGAATCAGCTGCAGAGCTGACAACCCGAGTCGCCAAACCGCAACCCACCACGTGCCATGAGAGATGAGAGAAGAGAGCTGCCGAGCCGAGAGTGGAAGGCATAGAACACCTTGATCTACCATAACCTACGATTCTACAACACACTGATAGTATAGACTTACCATAACCTGCTATTAGACGCCCTGATATAGAATTCATGGGGGGCTGGGGCTAGGGTTATGCCATTGTTTGGCCTACTTTTGTTGTTGTTGGAATGGGGGGTTAGGTACACCCTAAACCGGCTACTGTTTGTTCAGGGCCTTGGAGTTGCTTGGCTGTAGGGACTGCTGCTGAGCTTCCGGGATTCAGGGCGGGTCTCGCGATCGGATATCTTGTGTGACGTCAAGGGCTCAGGTTCAGGGTTTAGGGTTTAGGATTTATAGGGTTTAGGGTTTTAGGGGTTCATGGTTCAGGGTTTAGGGTTCAGGGTTGAGGGTTTGGGAGTGTGTGTCAGGTGATTGTGCTTCGTGGTGGGCTTTAGGCCCTAGGCACGTAGGCGAAACACTCGGCCAGCGACTTCGGCAGTCTGTGGGGTAGGGTTGAAGATATAAATCCTAAGCATTACCTTCAGGACCCTAAACTATGAGAATCACGGTATATTCCTTATTATGGGTAATGCAGGATTTATATCATCAGCAATAGCGTCCTGTTTATAAGGGTGCCGTCAGTTCTTAGGGGACCTCGAAGGGGATCCTAATTTAGAGACCTACCCATAAAGAACCAAGAACCTTTACTCTTATGGTCCCTTCTAGTTCCCTTTAAGGAACCCTTCAAGGGACTCTATTTTGGAGAACTACCCCCTGAACCCTAAACCCTAAGCCCTAAACCCCAATTAAGCCCTAAACCCTAA
>CAJNJA010058142.1:12410-22601 GCA_905231915.1 Symbiodinium necroappetens
CCTAAGCCCCAAGCCCTAAACCCTTGTGGGGCTTTGGACTTTTGCTTCTGAAAGCCTCGCGGAGCCCAGGTTTCTAGAGCCTTCCTGGGCTTGCGAGGGGGTTCATGCTAGAGGGGCCGCTTAGGGTCTAGGATTTAGGGTTTAGGAGTGGTTTCTTGTTTGGGGTTTAGGGTTTAGGATTTAGGATTTAGGGGTTTAGGGGTTTAGGGATTAGGGTTTAGGCTTTAGGGCTTAGGATTTCAGGTTTAGGGTTTAAGGTTTAGGCTAGTTTAGGGTTTCATGACAAGCTTTGTGTGATTGTTGAGAAACATATACAAACCCTAAGCAACCTCTATGTGAAAACTCAGCGCAGGGCTTGGAGCCCTACGCAGCATAGGGAATTTACCCTTTTACTTTGGTTTCCTTATGATCATAGCTTAATGTACCCCCACAAACCTATTCTAACTACTAAGGCCACTGACGTTAAACCCAAAGCCCTAAACCACAGCTGATCCTGCAACCTGGTGCAGTTCGGCGAGTCCAACCGAAATCGAATAACCTCACCCTCAATTTCCTTGCGCCCATAAGGACTTCCTTGAAGGCTTCCTTTAGGGTTTAGGGTTTAGGATTCCTTTCACTAGAGCTTTCGTTGCAGATAAACTGGCCCTCAAGAGTCAGAAAAATAGGCACACCTTTGCAACGAAAGTACATGCGATGTAACCCAGGACACGGCAAGCATGGTGCCTTCTCGACAGTCAAGATGTAAAAAACACCGCCCGGCCTTTCCATCCCCATGTTGCAGAAAGAAGGTCTTAGGATTTGGATTTCAGGGTTCAGGGTTTACCCATAGGCCCCTAAGTAGTTCCTTTTTGGGATTACCTTATAGGATTCTAAATATAGGCCACAAAAAGGAACTACTTAGGGGCCTATGGGTAGTGTTTAGGGTTTGGGTGTAGGTTATGGCCGACGGGCCAGTCTCGCAGCTCGCTTCTTCGTTGTTTTCATGCCATGCTTCCGGTTTAGAAATTAGGGCGTACGATTTAAGGCTTTGGGGTTTAGGGTTTAGGGTTTGGGGCTTACGATTTAAGGCTTCAGGGTTTAGGTTTAGCGTTTACGGTTTAGGGTGCTTTTGTGGCAAGGCGAGCAGCAGACCGGGCAACGTGAGCATCATTCGGGACATGGCTCCCAAACAACAATGCCAAGTCCGCCTTTAAGTATGCACAAAAAGGGTGACAAAGGAGCTCGGGCCTTTCGTCTCAGATCTTACAACCGCTGAGCTTCACACAGGTTGTGACATGTTACCGACTGAAGGTACCGGCTTGCCTTCACAAATTCTGGACCAAAGGGCTTTCGCTTGCTTGAATGTACCCGCACATGTCACCTAGCCGTTAACTTCACATGGAACGAACCAGCCGGAAGCATTCAGCATCCCAGATCCCTGAACCCGTGTGTAGGTAATGCCCGAACCCTCATGCCAAACAAGAGGACACGAACGCCTTAAGCTGAACCGGAGTCGCGTCGGGTCTGGGGCAAGGACAACCATCGAGGAACACATATTCTGTGCTTGGCAAACGGCAGCTCAACGAAAAGTGGACATCTGAGTTGTAAGCGAGGTGCCAATCTTGACAAAACATTGTTGTGAAGGGGATAACAGGACATATTTTTTGGGAACATCGGCTCTAATTCTCACGTGTCACAGGGAAGCGGAAATGCCCGAGAGATTTGACAACCGCGACACTGACATCGTACTGTAAAAGCCCAAACTGACATACTGACACACCTAAACTCACACCCAAAACTGAACCCGGAGCCATTGATCTTTGAGGACTATAAGCGAATGCAAAAACTCCGCGCTTGAAGCACCTAAGCTCTGATTAACCAGGATACCCTGAATCCCGACGTCTTGCTTAGAAACACCCCCGCCACACCCCGAAAAAAAGGCTCTGGCGAAGGAACAAGCCGAGTTCGAAGTACCGCGCCCTTGGCAGAGCCTTGCAATTCGCGGAGTAGGGTTCAACAACCCTAAACCCTAAACCAAGGTCGAGGGTTCGGCGACAATACAGAGGCCTGAATCTTTAGAATACAGTTATGTGTACAATATGGGTAGTTCTCTAAATTAGGGTCCCTTTTGGGGTCCCCAATATAATATGGCACCCCTATGTAAAAACACACACCCTAGAAGGGACCCTAATTTAGAGGACTACCCATATAGTATAAAAAGTATTTAGGCTTCTACATTAGGAGCTTAAGCCAAAGGCCCAGGGTCCAGGGCAGTAGGTTCAGCGCTTCATTTGAGGGTGCTAGAGTCTTGAGGATTTTGGGCATACCTGAACCTAAGCCCCCCAAAACCAAACAAAAAGATAGTCCAACGCCTATAACAAGGCTATTCTTCTACCATGCTTTTGGCTTTCGCGGTCCAGGTAGGACAGAAGGTCTTGGGGTGTCGCTTAGGTCATGCCTTGGCTTTGAGAACACATCACGTACCGGGACCCTGGATTGCAGTACCTTGTTGTGGTCGGCTTCTTCATTCCTTGACCTTGAACATAAACCCTATAAACCCTAAACTCCAAAAACCCAAAACCCCAAACCCCAAACCCTAAACCCACCACAAAGTAGGGAAAGCCCTAAACCAGGTTGCCTTAATTCATGCCTTTACCCTAAACCCTAAACCCGAACCCCAAACCCTAAAAGCCCTAAGCAAAGTAGGGAAAGCCCGAAGCCGCAGCCACAAACCTCTAAAGGAAGACCCGCGACCTCCCTCCCTGATCACTGTACTCAAATGCATGCGCACCAAACCCGATTACAAGGCAGCCTCGACACGAGGCTTAGGGGCTTAGGGGGTTTTGAGGGGTCTAGGATTTAGGACTGGTTTAGAAGATAAAGTCCGGAGCCGAAACGCCCGAATGCGGCTTCCGGGTTTCGGTCTAAAGTTTATAAAGCCTGAATGAGACTCGGGATTCAAATCTCCAGAGGCGCAAGCTGAAAGAGTGCTCAGAAAAGCTTGGCTAGCCCCCAAACTACTCAAAGGATCAGGGAAGTTAGCAAGTGGGGCTGCAGTCTGCTAGCTACAGCCATAAGCTGTTATATCTCAGTGATACTTATCCATAACCCCAGATAGGCCACTTATAGCCTTACCGAAGTCCCTTGATCCTTCGAGTATCCCGAAGAGTCCATATACCAATGTAGTACAATGACAATTTCGAACCCCTTTGGGAATAACAACGTATTGATACCCCTAGATTATTGTATACGTCGGCCCTCGCGTATATTGATGGAACACCGCCGGGGCCCCAGTTAAGGCCTCAGCACAGCCACGACTAAGGGACAATAGGAGGGACCCCTAGAAGGGACCCCTAATCCTAATACCCTATATAACCATTATATACCCCTTATATAGTCTCATAAAGCCCCTATGTAACCCCAAGGGTCCCTTTAAGGGTCTCTCCTTTAGTCACTTGCTACGAACTCAGAGTCGGACGAAAACGGGCCACGCCGTCTTTGATGGCAAAGCCTGCGAAGCCCTCCTGGTACAAACGCCGGCGCTGTATGTTGGAATAAGAATACTAGCAGCCAGAAGTAACAATAATAGCAACAATAATATAAATATAAATATATAAAACGATTGATAAACAAATAGATAAATTTAATGACGGCAGAGAGCGTGCTCATGGCTCTAGTCGGGACAGACAAGTCTGATTGATTCTTTACACCCCTCAACTTTTTGGTGTCGCACGAACTAACAGAAAGAGAGTTATATACTTGTTCGGGGTGGTTGTAACATAACACAGCGACAAGTCTGACAAGTAACGACAAGTATGTCATGTTCATTCTGAATGACAGTTGTTCTATCAGTGATAGTATATGGGAACACAGCAGCGGCCGGCACCAAGTGCTCTTGCTATCCGCTGCCACCATATCTGATGTCTGGCCTTTCTCCACAAGACAAGAGACAGGCTCTCTTGCTTGCATATACTCATACCCGGGTGTGAGAACACCAGACACCCAATCACGAAAGCCCCAAATCCTGAACCCAAATCACCCATACAGCCACAGAAACACCTTATGAAACCCTACTCTTCTCCGAAAACAACCTACACTTAGTACCGTGAAAATTGAAATCCGAATCCAAACCTGGCAATGTCGGTCCCCTTATAGAACCCCCTTGAGGGCTTAAGGGAAGCACCCCTTTGAACCTCCGAAACCTGAACCCCGAACCCGTCCGTCAGGCAGATTTGCCGACACCGTGCCAGGCCAGGATCTGTCAACACAGGGATTTTAGCTTAGGGGCTGAGTATCTTAAGCCCAAAAAGGGTTAATCTTTTGAGTTATAGTAGGATTAGACAAGCCCAAAAATGATAAAGGTTACCTACTCAGCCCCTAAGTTGGTGTTCCTACCCAGACGCCCCCACATATACTACCATCATGAAGTTAGGACCTTCTCTAGTGCGGTTTCGGGGGCCTTTAATTCCAGCATAGTCGTACGTTCGGAGCCTCTTGGCTACAAGGCTTCCAAAAAGGTTCCGAGCAAGGATCTTACACCCCTATGCTTAGGGTCTAGCCTAGCTTAAACCCTAAACCCTCGACTCGAGGCTTCGGGCCTAGGGTTTGGGGCATAGTAGCTTCGGATTTTAAAAACTGAGCAAGCACATATTTCATGTGGGAAGCACGCATGCTGAGGAAGCTTGCCTTGTGGAACCCCTGATGTGTTTGGACTTCTAGCCATCTTGGAGCACATCTCCAAGGCTATGAAGAAGACCTTCCTCTTCCGAGTTCACCTCGCTTACGAGCAACGGACATCACGTCTGATGTTGAAGGAGCTGCCCATCCTTCATTAAGTCCTTGTCCACCATGGTTCTGATTGATCTGCTTTATGACCATACTGCCAACGTTTATGCTTGAAATTCACGGTGCCCTGCTTGCTTCGGGAGTTCGGGAGTCTCTTGGCCGCACGGTCTAGCAAGGTTTAGCCCCTTGGCCTGGCTAGCCTCAGGACGCCCGAAAATCTCCCTAAGCCCGAAAGCCTAAAACCCTAAACCCTAAAACCCTAAACCCTAAACCCTAAAACCCTAAACCATAAAACCTAAACCCCTAAACCGTGAAACCCTAAAGCCCTAAACCCGAAGCTCCCAAACCCTTGACCCGAATACAGAAACCCTAAACTCAGGGGGTTTCTGAGGGTTCCTTTAAAAGGTGACATCTCGAGGCTTAGGGTTCCTTTAAATGGTTTGGGGTGTAGGGTGTAGGGTTTAGGGTGTAGAGTTTAGGGTGCAGGGGTTTAGGGTTTAGGGTGTAGGGTTGAGGGTGTGGGGCTTAGGGTTTAGCGTCCCCTCCACCTCCCACAAAAGCACATCCCGCACCTTTCTGCACGCGAGCATCGCTGCCTGCTCAAGCCGGCAGTGAGCTTAATATAGGGGCCTTACGAACTATGTAGAAAAGACTGGGCCCTTAAGGAGGTCTTCAACGAGGTCGATAAGAACTCTATTGAATATTATTGGGTTTCAGTGAATGGTAGCTATGAGAAATAAACAGCAGCACGGGTATATTGCGCCAGTGTGAATATACCAGGGGCTACGGGGGGAGGGGGGACATGTTATATGATACTAATGGTTGCCATCTTCAGACCTCTACTGGGGCTTAGGGTTTGACAGGTGGGGGGGCCCTTTGAGTTTGGGATTCTCCGGTTTGTTCTGGGATTCAGGGTAGAGGGGGGCCGCAGGGGTGTTCAGTGGATGAAGGGCTTTGGGCCTAGGGACTAGGGGCGCAGGGCCTAGGAAGGCTTGACCAAACCCTACCGGAAAACTCCGATCGCCTTACTCTGTAACCCAGTTAAGTTACCCATTCATTATTTAGGCAACTGGAGCTCTAGCAGGTAAGACCAAAATACCAGCGAGGGACTTCACCCAGCTACTTTGCGTCTACGTAAACCCTAAACTACTAAACCCGATAGGTTAAAACCCTGAACTCTGTCAGACGCCATGATCGTGATGTGGGTAGCTCTCCAAGTTAAGGTCCCTTTTCAGGTCCAAATATAGTACGGCACTCTTATAACAGGGATCCTAGAGGGGACCCTAACTTAGAGAACTGCCCATATGCAGGATTCTGAGCCCTCAAACCCCGCAACCTCAGCCCTTCACCTGAAACTGCATGCCTGTCCTCCGAAACCTTGACATCTAAACCCTAACTCCCGGTTTTAGGGTTTAGGGTTCAGGGCTTTTGTTGATGTGTATTGGCGCCACGGTTCAGGGTTGAAGGTTTAGGGTTCAGGGTTTAGGATGTTTGGCATTTTTTGAGTCGTTTCGAGCCGGAGGAAACTTGAAGAACCCTAAACCGTAACCCCTGAACCCCAAAGACTTATTCGACACCCTTTCGCTTTGAGCGCTCAACCTGACAGCGATGTCCAGAAACTTTTCGGTTCTGGTTTAGGGGCTTAGCGTTAGGGTTTAGGGGTTTACGGGTTCACGGTTTAGGGGATTTATGTTGCTACCCTGCGGGTCCGTGTGCTCATATACGTTTTAGTTTGGCCTTAAAGTAGTCCCTATAAGGGATACTTCAGTCCCAAAGTATATACGAAAGGGGTAAATGGACCTAGGGCGATGGTGTAGAATCGCAACGTCTTCAGGTTCTCAGGTGTTGTGTTTGCGCATGATGCAAGCTCTCAACCCCAAACCTCGCCGACGAACCGAGGACAGCTGCGAATTGCAACTAACATCCCCTACCTAGCTCCACATCTGATATTCTCGTGGCTTCTAGGGTTTAGGACTTGTGGTTTCGGGAACTCCGGAAATAAAACAGAGAGTTCTGATAAGACTGTTTATCTACGAAAAACCTGAGACTACCTGCAGAAGCATATTATCATCACCCCCGCGAAGCCTAAATACACGAAAACCCGCAACTCCAAACCCCTGGCACGTCAATATAGCCCCCTCTGTGTAACGCCTGCCCATTACCAGCCCCTTATGAACCCAAGAAAAAAACCTCGCAAAAAGCCCTACAAAATCCCATCAAGCCTTTTAACATCACCATATTGAAACCCATAATGAACCCCATATGAGACCCCAAACCCCACAGCCCTCTAGAGCCGCCTAAACGCCTCAACAGCTAGAACCCCCAATCTCCTGAGCCCTGCTTGAAGGGTCACGGGGACTTAGTAGCTAGGGTTGTAAATAAAGTAACTATACTTTTAATTACTTGGGTGTCGGTTGAGGTGAGACACATCCAAGATTGTTCTCATCTGATCTGGATGTTCACATACATACATAGGAAGGCAGGATGCATGCGCTTGCATGCACGGAACAGGAGCACACGTATACATACATACATATGGGCACTTATAACCCAACTGTCGGAGGCCTCAAAAGGTGGGGTGAAGATAGGTGGGATATTCCCATAAATCATAGTCCTTAGATAAGGGATCCTTAATCCTACCTACCTTCATCCCACCATCTGGAGGCCTCCGAAAATGAAAATCTCTCAAGCCTCAGCCCTAAATCGCGAGGATTCCCTGAAAACCTAGAACCTCCTCCGAAACCCAAAGGCCTGGAAAGGCATCCTTGTCGCGGAAAACCTCGAGCCCTGGTATGCTGGGAGCTTTTTTTCTACGCGTAGGCTTAGGAATGAAGCATTTCGGATTTGAGGGTTTAGGGTTTAAGAATTTAAGGTTTCGGGCTTTAAGGGCTAGGGGTTTCGTGGTCTGAAGAGCTTCGAGGTATAGGGGTTCAAGGCTTAGGGTTTAGCGGTTTGAGTTTAGGACTGAAGGTTTTGTAGGGGATCTGCTATAGGCGTCCATCGCGTGTTCTGCGGTCGGCAAGGGCTTTGCAAAGGGTCTAAGTTTGATGATGCTCCAACCATGTATGTATCAAGTTTTCAGAAGGCCCCAGACCCTAAACCTTAAACCCTAAATCCTAGCCCCTAAACCCGAAATCCTAAACAATGGCTTTATACGAGGCTTGTAAGGGGCCTCTAAGAAGCCCTGACCTCTTCATTTCTTTGGCACTTGTGGCTCACGGGTTACGGATTCAGGCTTCCAGGGTCATAGGGTTTAGGGGCTTAGGGTTTCGGGGTTTGGGGGTTTATAGGGTTTAGATTTGTTTGTTTTTTTTATGGATTTTCGGCGGCTATTGGAGTTGGGCGTGGATCAGGAACTCCGGGCTAGGGACTTCAAGGATTGAGGCTTGAAGGCTGCAAGGTGGTTTTGAGACTGAGGACACAGTGCGTAAGGAATAGACACCTGTCAGAGCTTCTTAGGAGCCTACAGGTTTCGGCATTGGGCTTCGCAATTTCAGACACAGGTCGAGATTGCAGTAGTGACACAGAGGCGATAGTGCTCTTGACAGCGTCGTCTCGCTGTGTCAACAGCTCATGAATGAATGCTTCTGATAGCTCCACCAAGCTGCGAACCACAGCCTCACCGACAGAGCCGCGAGGCACTTTCTTTGCCTTTGAGAGGGCCGCTGATGGATTTATGCTGTTGAATGTATCGCTTCTTCCGCACTAAGATGCGGCGGATGTGCAGTTTCTTGCGGCTTATGCTTTTTGACCTTTCAGTTTTTATTTTTGCATTTCTCTTTAAAAAAAACCAAGGTTGCGGCGTCCTGGGACTTGTCCTCGTAGCCAGCACCAGAGTCCTTTCTCTCCCAAGCTAGCTGCTGATCTCTCTGCCCGGGGAGGCTAATCGCTACCTTCCCAAAACTAACCTACCCTTCTAAGGACTAATACATGAGAATTGAAATAAGGATCCCTAAAGAAGTAAGCGTTACCGTTTTAAAGGATCAAGGTAACCTTTCAAACGCCGTACATTGCAAGCTTTTATGTCCCGAGCAATTGGAGCTTACGCTAAACTGCAACGAGGCTATGCAATCCCTCGATCTACTGACGAGCGTCAACAACCATACTATAATAATACAAAAAACAAGCGCCCGGAGCCTGAGAACTAAACCCCAAACCCTTAAACCCCAAAACCCTAAACCCAAACCCGAAACCCGAAACCCTAAACCCCAAACACACAAACCCAAACCCAAAACCCAAAAACCCTAAACGCCAGACCCTAAACCGGGCCTATGGACACCGCAGTCAGCTGGAGCAGATGGAGCCGTGGAAGAGTGCAGGTATCGCTGCAGGACCTTCGTGACTCAAGGCCAAACCCTAGACCCTAAACCCTAATCCCTAAACCCTAAACCAAAGATTCTAGGGTTTAGAATTTTGAGTTTAGGGCTCCAAAGCTTCCTCGAAAGGTTTACCTAAGGAATCTATAAAAGGCTCTATTTTGAGGATCTAAGGATCATGGGACATAGTAACTTAACTAGGGTTCTGTGCAAAGTAACTATACTTAGTCAATTAAGGTACTTATAACCCCCCTTACTGCGCCCATGATCCTCCAAGTAACCCTTTCTTGGAGACACCTCTGAGGTTTGGGGGTCGTGGCATCAATGTCGGGGCAAGACTGTTACCGGTAGCGGCAGACCCTCGCCGCTTGCAGAGCCGTGGTATAGGGCAGCTCTAACCAGCATGTACTTCAAACCCAGCATGTCCTGCATCCTGCTGGCTCGGGCCATTCAGTAACGTTCCGGTCAACATGACAAAACTTTCCAGCTTCCGCCGACAATTTGTGCCGCCCAGCTACGCACCAAGACGATCAGGAGATTGAATGGTTCCACGAGCCCTAGACCCTAAACCCCTGAAGAGGGTGGTGGTGTATCCTATACGTATACTATACATATAATGAGGATCCCCAAGGAAGAACATGGCAAACTATTCAGACCCCGCATAGCAATCAAGGCACCTCAGGCGACCCTCCTTCCACTGTGTGCGGAGAGCCTCCTCCTGCAGACAACGACCATTGACGGCTTCGGCTGACTTTGGCAAACGGATCTACATAAGTTAAGGCTTGCAAAACGGATCTACAAGGGTTTCGGCTGTAGGGGTTTGCCGGTATACCTTAACCCCCAAAGCGTGTGGAATATAAGTTAAGGCTTGCAAAACGGATCTATAAGGGTTTCGGCTGTAGGGGGTTGCCGGTTTACCTGGGCCCCCAAAATGTGTGGAATAATAGCCTTTTATAGGTGTTGGGCCATCATTTCACCTACTTTCGCGGGGCTTAGGTAGAGTGAAACCGCTTTAAGCTTTGGCCTTGAGAACGGTTTACGGTCTGAGTTTATGAGTATAGGGTTACACATTCTTACATGCAACACCCGCACACAAACACACACACACACA
>CAJNJA010058153.1:0-24127 GCA_905231915.1 Symbiodinium necroappetens
AAGAACAGAAAAGGGCGGAGTGGGTGGGTTCTTTTGGGCACGGCCGATCGGCTCGTGCCAAAATGGCCACGGATAAATGGCCTCAGGGCAGTTCTTACGATCGCAAAACTGATCCCCCAATTCCAGACCTACCTAGCCGATAATTAGGAGACATATATATATATATATATATCTGTGTGTGTGTGCGCGCGTGCGCGCACGGATGCTAAGAGAATTCCACGGTTTGACTACTGTCTATACAACATGTCGTCATTTGGGTGGGCGTGAGCTTGGGTGCGGGCAAGGGTGTTGTTATGGACGTGCGTGCGGGGATGTGCCCTCTGCACACACGCACATGTCGGAGATCTTATGCTCAGTCGCATGCCAGGAGAGAGATCTGGGTCGCGGAACCAACCTCGGCCGAGGTCGCCGATTCCATGCAATGTGCTTCGAGAAGGCAGACTTTACCAGTAGCTTCCCTTGCGAAGGTACAAAGCACAACTACATTGCCGTCATCAAATCGATGCTGGACATGACCCCAGCTGGACTGGTTGAGCCATGGGCTGCGATGCCAATGGCAAGCCCGGGCCGATCCTGAAGTCCAGAAGGCGGTTTCGAATTCGAGTCTTACAGTCTTACAGTAGACAGTTGAGTGCCCTTAGGGTTTCGCCACTTGCCACCCTCTGCAAAAGGATTTAGTGGCCCCCCTGAACCCGTAATGGGGCGTTCCCTCCCCACCCCTGCTGTCCAAAATGAGTCCTCCAAGGGCTCAGCATTGCGAAGTGAGTGCCAGGGCAGGTCTTTAAAATGCTCGGGGCAGCCAGCGAATGCATTCCAATGGGCGTTACAAGCTAGAAGGTGGGCGCAAACTCGGATCAGCGTCTCCGATTCCAGTGTGGCACTAGCTTGGCTGAAAGAACTCTGGCATAGCTCTTTGATGTCAACTGCCGGGTGCTGCATGTTGCTTGATTCTGGGCATCATTGGCCGCAGAACACCGATGACTACAGTAAGCCAAGCAAAGTCAGTCAAAGACCTTTCCAGATTCTGCTATATGCTCAGTAATAGCCATGCTCCATGAAGTTGGTGGTGCCTCCAAACGCCAGATTGCCCCACCATACAAAGGAGCCATCTACTCTCGCAGCAGCGAAGGCGCGCATCGAGGCATCTAAACGATGAATGTCGTGCAACTGCTCCTGTACTGCACAGCTGTCTCCGCCATACTCTGCGCTACCCCATGTCACGACACTTCCGTCACCTTTGAGAGCGGCAAACGCTCGCAGTGAAGGGCAAAGCTGCTGCACGTTGACCAGAAGGTCAGCGGCAGCAGAGCTGTCACCCCCGTGCTCTGCGCTCCCCCAAGTCACAACTGTCCTATCCCTTCTCAGAGCAGCGAAAGCTCCGCCTGTGGCTACAATATGTTGGACTCCATGCAGCTGACTGTGGACAGCCCGACTGTCGCCTCCGTATGCATTGTCGCCCCAGGTCACAACAGTCCCATCAGCTCTCAATGCTGCGAAGGCAAAAGCATTTGCATGGATTGCTTTCACATCTGCCAGCTGTTCGCGGACAGCTTCGCAGTTGCCACCACAGCTGGAAGCCCCCCATGTTACCACGTCTCCAGCCGATCGGATCGCCGCAAACGCATGGGTGGATGCTATGACCTGCTGCACGTCCGTGAGCTGGTGTTGCACAGCTTCACTGTCGCCACCCACAATGGCATCGAAGTCTGGCCATAGCTTGCAACACCATGTTGCCACTGTTCCATCCGCTTTGATGGCTGCAAAAGCCCTAGAGGCTCCAACAATCTCCGTAACATCTGTCAGCAACTCCCGGACCGTGTCACTGTTGCCACCACAGGACAGAGAACCCCAAGTGATTACGGTCCCATCGTGCTTTACCGCAGCGAAAGCACCAGTGGTAGAATACACGCATCGCACATCTTGGAGTTGGAAGTTGATATCTTCCGTATCGCCGCCATATGCTCCGCTACCCCAAGCAATCACGGATCCATCACGCCGAAGAGCTGCGAATGCTTTGTATGTCGCCTGCACGGAGCAAACATCCTCAAGCATGGCTTCTACGGCTGTGCTGTCCCCACCGCAGTCGGGATTGCCCCATGTCACGACCTTGCCATCGCCACAGATGGCAGCAAAAGCACCAACTGTGGCCTGCGTCGACCAGTTACAGCTATACCGTGATTCGGGTCGTAGCTTTGTGGAATAATGATGAGTTAAGGAAACATGTCTTGTCTTTCATGGGGGCACCTTAACGTCCTGGACGTCCTGAAGCTTTTCTTTCACAGACAAGCTGTCACCGCCATTGGAGCCATGGCCCCACGTCGTCACCCTGCCATCTGTGCCGATGGCAGCAAAAGACCTCCCGAGCTTGTGGGCAAAGACCTGATCCGGGATGGAGGGAATTTGTTGTGGGTCCTTCAGGTCCTTCATGACACGTCATGATACAGGAGCAAGGTAAATCCTCGCTGGCTCTAAGGTACATGTATCGCACCCGAGTCGCCTAGATTAGTTTGGCAATGTTTGGCTTTTCCCGATACGCAAGTCACAGAAGATGATGCACGCGCTCACGCCTCAACCTCTCGGACGATGGCGGAAACAACGTCACCGTCTTCGATTCCTTCTTCTGCCAAACTTCTGAAGGCCTGCAGGACTTCTCCTGTCGAAGTCACTAGAGCACCTGAAGTAGCAGCAGGCAGAGGGAAGGCTGTGGCTGTCTACCCACATGCCGTCTCAGAAACCATATGTCGGCAAACGATTACTCCTGAAAACTGATGCAGTTAGTTATCCCAACCTGAAGACCCTGCTAGCCAGCCCTGTTGTCCCAGTTGCGGATGCCACGCCCCAAAGCAGACTGTGCTGCACGACGCAAGGCGGAGATCAACGCGTGTCGGGGCAGAGACACGCTCGCCCGGCCGCCGCTCAGAATGCACACCGTCACGGTGATGGCCATGGCTCTAAGGCATATCCCCGACACAGCAGGATGTTCCGGGACCTGGGTAGAAAACGTGTGTGAAGTGGAGACTGTCCGGCATGTCTGGTCGTGTGATCAGGAGGATAACCAGGGGCTGCCTCGTCACAGGCTACAATGCTTACAGCTGTGGGCCGTTTTTGCGATCATTTGTAATCAGGCGACGCCGAAGGCTCTGCAAGAAATTTCCTCGTCGCATCGCAAGTGGTAGCCCAGTCCTGCATGGCAAATCGGATGGCGCTTGCCTGGGCTTGCACGCAACCACCCCAGAAGCATCAGTACCAGCACAATCACCACGCCACCACCACCATCAGCTACAATAAGACAACCAATATTGAATAATGCTACTGCTACTTTGGAGTACTTTGACGGAGTACATGAGTACTGCTGCAGTTACAGCAGCAGGAGCCACAGCAACAGTAGCAGCACGAGCTGCAGAATTCTTAGGACTCTTCCCGAATGGGAGAGTGGTGAATCAAAGACAACACTATAACAGCAGCAGCAGCAGTAGAAGCAGAGCACTGACAATGGAGAAGGCGGTGGTACTGCCACTCCTACTACGGTGACTTCTGAGATGCACTCTGACTCTTGGTCTTGCCATTGTTGTTGCCAGACTTATTTCGAATTGGATTGTGGATCGCTTCTTGGTGAAAGGCTTGACAATGCTTGACATGGCTGCATGGGGTGCCGCGTTGGGAAAGCACAAGTAAGGTGGATTCAGCTTCTCAGCGAGACTAGAAACTGTCAACCCTCCGGGGCTACACTTTACGCAGTTTCTTTCAGACTAGCCAAACGAGGGCCCACAGGTCAGGTCTCCCCAGCAAGCTGCAAATCAGTGAGTTGGACGTATAGTTGAACCCTCGCAACACGCTCTCATCTCGAGACCAGGACCCAGATTCCATCAAAAAACTTTCTATAGGCAATAGGGTTCTGGACTGTTGAAGATTTAAGACGATATTCTATTCCAGCCACGTCTGGGAAAACACGAAACCACGAGATTGGAAGTGTTTGCACAAGGATTTCATGCTCTCGTGATAGATGAACCACGTTTCATACCTGGGGTTTTTGGTGGCCTAAGTCTACATCAGGAATCAGGCGAGCTGAGAGGGGTATAAGCAGTCTGGCAGGCCACGCAACACGGTGCAAACATGAGGCCTACGGTCCGACAAGACCGGTATGGCTCAGAAAGGGAAGTTCTACGAATCCGACACGCCGACAGCAGCAGTACAAAAGCAGCAGCAACAGCAACAACAAAGGCACCAACACCGAAACACTATCAATGAGGAGCACGAAGCGGCCAAGCGGGGCAACTGGGGCCGGGAGAAGGCCGTGATGTTGCTATACAAGCCAAAGGTTGACTTTCTGGAAGCTGCCCGTTTTGGGTCGCGCCTTTCCTGGACAACCTTTCATCAGCTGTTTGAACGGCAGTCTCTTCACAGCATCGTACTCAAGGGTACGCCGCTTGCCGTGGCATGACGACACAGAGTTCTCTGCTGTTGCGCAACTGACACGATCACGCACATGCAGGTCTTGTGCACCACATCAAGCACTTTGCCTGCATTGCATTCTGCGCTGGGACGCTGGCATGTTCGCAAGCGTTGCCAGCGATCGGCAGAAGGACAACTCCAATGAAGCCTCAAACATCGACAGCCATCGACCGGGTACCAGCAAACCCCTCTTTGCCCGCCAAGCTCGAGTCCGCAAGCATCGAAGAATCATACGTAGTAAGTCCATGTCCCAGTGAGGCCAGGTTCAGGAACCCAAGGATGCACTTGAGCCCCTCCGAAATGCTCGTGACCTTGCTCCCACCCTCCTTTCTGAATCGTAGAGTCGCAGAGATCGCAACCCCAAACTAAAACCCTCAAGCACTCCCCACAAAAAGAAATCTCAACTAACTTTAAACCCTAAACCCCTAAACTCTCTAGATGCCGAAATCGAGCAGAAGCACTGGACACGCCGTCACACCAAACCCGATTCCCTAACACCCAAACCCGAAGACCTTTTCATCAGAGCTTTGCTTCCTTAGGCTCTCTGAGCTCAGTAGCTCTCGGGGAGGCCGTTTGACCGCACCACCTAGCGGAGTATTTGGGCTTGGATTGGATTCACAGCTAAGGATTGGGACTTTTAGATGTTGCCACCCGCAACGCGGCAATCCCGGGCTGGGTTTCGGGTCTTAGGGTTTGCGGTAACTGGGAGATGATACTTCAAGCTCTGTTTTGAGGCTGAGGGGCTCAGGGCTTCAGGGTTCCGGCTTTGCGGTGTCGACTCGCACACACTCGCGGAAGGCAGGCATGGCTTCACGACCTTGGGGTTTAAGGTCCAAGGTTCAAAGGATTATGTGCTTGCTGCTGGTGGCAATAGTGGGGGGTTTTGCTGCTTTGCTGCTTTTCTTGCTTCTGTTATTCTTAGGCATTGCTGCTGTTGACGTTGCCGTTGCCGTTGCTGTTGGTGGCGGTGGTGGTGGCCTTGCTGTTGCTTGTGCGGCTGGTGCTGGTGCTGGAGGGAGTGCTGTTGCTGGTGCTGGTGGTGGGTGGCTGTTGCTGTTGCTGTTGCTGCTGCTGTTGTCGTTGTGGTTGTGGCTGTTGTGGTTGTGGTTGTGGCTGTGGCTGTGGTTGTGGTTGTTGTCGTGGTGGTTGTTGTTGTTGTTGTTGTGGCTGTGATTGGTTGTTGGTGGTTGGTGGTTGGTTGGTCGTCATCGGTCTTCGGTCGTCGGCGTCGTGGTCGTGGTCGTTGTGGTTCTTGTTGTTGGTGGTGCAGGTGTTGTGGTTGACAGCGGGTGCTGCTGCTGCCGCGGAGGGTTCGTTGATTGCAGGCCCTCTCGAGTTTCGGCAGGTTGCAGCCTAGGCTTAGACCATGATGTTTTGCGAGGTGCTCATGTAGCGGTATTCACGGTGATTCTTGCGTGACTGTAGAGGATCGAGTACTTTCACGTTGCAGGGCCTTGTTGCATCGGCATCTGCACCTATTGATTGTCCGGGTGGGGGAGGGGGGGATTGGGGGCCCGTAGTGACGTCGAACATGGCATTGTGGATTACATATGTGTTTTGCTTCCGGGCGGATGACGTCCGTGGCAGTGCGGATTGTGCATGCAGTTGTGTTTTCTTGGTGCTTCAGCGCATACTTGCTTCAGTGCAGTTGTGGGGAATGGGGAAGGGGGTGTGGTGATGACGTCCGTGCCTCCTAGGCATACAGTCTCCTCAATTGTTAAGATTCGGAGCCTTCTCGCGGCCGCATCTGCTTTTTTGCTGCGTGCCCCAGGCGTTTGTTTGCGGGTTTGGGCTTGGAGTCCTATGCAAAGTTAGGCTGTTAAGGTATGGGGTTCAAGTTCCGGTTCAGAGGTTTAGGCTTGTTCACGCTCTCTTGGGCTTTTGGCTGATTCGGATTTCTGCACCAAGTCTTGGTAGAACGGATACAGTATACAGGTTATGAGGGCCTTGAGCTGCCAGCCAACAAGAATCTCAAGGAACCCCGGGTGCTGTACCAAAGACTTCAATACTTACTACCAAAATCAAACAACAAAATCGACTGAAACCACGGTACTTGCGACACCTGATCTACACCAAAAAAACAAGAACAAGCTTTCCTCAAAAGTCTCTTGTACAGAAGAAACACCAAAGCAGCTCGAGGCTGTTGCAGATCACTGCACAAAATCCAACGACACACCCTCCGCTGCAGCAGACGTGCCCGTTGCCTTTCTGCTGTTGTTGTTGTTCTTGCTGTTGTTGCGGCTGTGGCTGTGGTCTGCGGCTGTGCTTGTGCGGTTGGCGGTTGGTGGTTGAACCATCCGCCCTCATGGGGCCAAGAGGCTCTACGCAATACCTTGATCTCTACAATCCCTTTCTCGCTGCGAGAGGCGGTGATGACATTTGGCTCTTCCGTGCAGCCAACGTTTACGCCCTGAAGCACACTACTACGTAGTAAATGGACTGATGTTGTGATGTTGGATCGAAGCAGCATCCCCTCCTGTTCGCTGCTGAGCCATCCACTGACTCGATGACATCCACGAGAAATTCGGAGTTGACGGCCTTAAGCGACGGGATGAGGGTTCCTTGAAATAGCTGAGTAGCTTAACCAGCTGCATGCTCTGCTAGCCCTCATGATCAGCTCAAACTATGCTCCCAGCACTCCGAGCCCTGAACGAAAAAGTGCAGATCAAAACGCCAGTGCAATCGAAACGAGTTGCTGTAATGGCCAAGGGAATATGCAAGGCAGCCGCAAGGTGGTCGCCTGCTGTGTGTGCCCGATTTCGTTGCCATATCCAGGCCCCGGACCACGGCCAGCGTCGACACAGCCATCAAGCCTGTTGCCTTGGACTCTCTGTAGCAGTGCGCACAAGTGGGGTGTGACCATGAGTCGGGCGTTTCGGCTTCGAAACCTGACCTGACATGAGGCACATCAGCTTTGCAATACCCCGGACGCAAACTCCACATCTCGCACACACCTACCATGAACCTACACGGCGAAGGGACCGCCTTTTGATTGCCGAAATCGCTGCTCCTGAAAATATAAAGGTGCTCGACAATAATGACTGCTCCTAGATCGAAGTGAGCGCCCCACGCAAGACGCGGAAAGCCCGGGGCCTGCATCATCCTTTCCGAAAGCTTCGGACATGTGTGGGAGGGTTGCTTCCGCTTAGTTCAGGCTTAAGACTGTCTTTGTGGAGCGCCAAAAAGACGGCGTCTCACATGCTAGTGTCACAGAAAAGTCGCGGCACCATCTTCCACTCTGTAATTGAGGGTTGGACTGTTCGAATCAGGAGGTTCAAGACAGCTGCTGAACAATCAGGAGTATTTTGTGTTTTGCTATGCTTTGGAGACGCAAGATGAATAGCCACGGGTTTCTGCACAAGCGGACTTCTGCACCCAGTGTCCGCCCCACATCCTGATCATGATTATCTGACCATGTCCTTCTGAGAATGACTGCTCTGTGATTTTGGACATCACCATGTTGCTATCCAGATTCGGTGGCTTGCCATTGCTCAATGCACGTTGCAAACCCTTAACTGTCACATGGCTTTCGGCCAAGTCCTCATCGTCTTCCTCTTCGTCTTCGCCCTCTTCGAGTCCCGGACTCAGAGCCTCTTCCTGCCCAGCTCATTGCTGGCATTCCACACTAGTGGAAAAGCTGCTCTCAAAGATTGTGCTGCAAGTCCCGCTAAAGGCGGATGCTGAGATGCGTGGTAACACGTGGCAACAGAGGCTTCTGACTTGCAAGGGTGTGTGGACCGAGCTATACCCACTTTTTACCTCTGTACATCATCGCAACGGCGGCACCCAAGGGCGGCGTGCAAGGTGCAGTCTTGACAGATTAAACCACGGATCGGCTCAGCCAAAGCTGCTTCTGACTCCCTTCGCATGTGGAAAGCTGGTTGGCAAGGCAAAGCCGTGAGACTACATAGGTTGTTGCTCATGCACTTCTTCCCACACTGAGGCCCCAATGTTGGCACGGGAAAATCGAAAGTTAAGACATTAACACCCTGCAATCAGAGACCGGCAACATACTTCATTGAACGCTGCACATGCTCAACGGCCGAGCAAGACTTCAACCGACTGCAGCGTGCTCTGCCTTTCCTGGGTTATTGACATTGAAACATCTTAACGGGGACCCACGCCGATGCAGAAGAGAAATCGTTCATTTGCGCGAAGACCTGAAGACGCTTCATCTCGGTTTCTGTAGCTCCCCGGCGTTCCTTGAACTATCATGTTATTGCCGGAGGTAATTCTCCAGTGCGCAGCCGCATGTGGCATGAGTTGGTCTGCAGGTGCTTGGACGGCGGTTCAACGTCGCATACTACGAATGTCATCTTGATACCACACCGTTCCACATCTCGCCGGTGGCGTGCCGGAGGTGTCGCTCCTGGTACTTATTCTGCCTTCAGACAGTTAGAAAAAGGTGTGCAAAAGCCGCGTTGGTCCTCCTGGTTTATGGAAGTTTACCGGCTCTTCGGATTCTCCGACCGGTGGTTTTCACATGATACACAATGGGGGTAACTCCTGCTAGCATGCCGCTCACTTGAGCGCACATATGCTTTTCAATTTCTGCTGTTCTTTGATAGACCTGACAAGGGACTGTGACATGCCCACCATTTCAAACATGTGCTGGCCACGGGCTACTCTGGCAGGTCCGGGCATCCGACAGGGAAGACATCATGTACTCGATGTCAAACATGGTCGGCAGCAAATTCCTTTTCGGCTCCAGGCTATAGAACCTTCGGGACATTAACCTGTGAGCCACCCGGAGGTCAGAGTTTTGAGCAGTGCTGTGGGCGGCTTTGCGGTTTCTCGAACAGGCGAATTCGTCACACGATACTCCTAGTTCTGGCATGTCTGGACGAATTGAACTGCTGCGGACTTCTGACGCCATCTTGCTGACCAGATCTGCGGTTTGGACTGCATTATCTTTTCGCGGTACAGCTGTGCTTCCGTGCCTCACTGGCCGGTCGACCATATATGCATATATATATATGATATATTTATACATAGATAGATAGATAGATAGGCCTTGGATCAGCTCGAGGCAGAAGCCTAAGGCAGCTGGTGGAGCAGCAATCGTCCAGCTACCGTAGTAGGGTCAAGTCTTATAGGAGGGGGACTTTACAGAAACCATTACCGGCATTACCGCTTCGACTGCGGGCAGCTGCCAGTTGTGTAACGCCGAATGGCGTTGGAACTCGCGCGGATGTTCTGCCTAAGCCTAAACGGAGGAACATGCAAACACGTCAATGGAAGGTGAGGCAACTCCACAGAAGCCTAACTCGAGATCCTTAACGCCTGGTGCCCTAGGGGTGCACACCAGTCATACTCAACAGCTGTAGCAGGAAGCCCTCAACAAAGTCTTACTCTCGGATTGTTGCTTTCGTTCCACCAGCGAGGTCGTGCACTCAGCACTGCCATTCAAACGGTGGCGGGCGCAGGCTGGATGTATCTGGATGTAATGAGATGCTCTACCTCCAACAGGATAGTAAGGACCTTGGTTACACAGCTACCGAAACGCAGGCAGGCAAAGGTTATTTTTGGCTGGGCCGAACCTACTGCCTAA
Organism: Symbiodinium necroappetens; assembly: GCA_905231915.1. Classification (NCBI taxonomy): domain Eukaryota; class Dinophyceae; order Suessiales; family Symbiodiniaceae; genus Symbiodinium; species Symbiodinium necroappetens. The sequence continues at coordinate 10,004 of CAJNJA010058153.1, forward strand.
GCAATGCACGCAGAGTCGGTCCCAAACAGGGATCGTGAGCGGGTTGTTCCCTTGCCTTGCTAGTTGCATTCTGTGCTCCTATAGGTCCTGCCTTATAACATCTACGAATCCAGGCATCGTCTGCATAGTCACATCGCCTGTCCCGAACTTGCTCACCCTAAGATCTCGAGGATCAGTCAGGTTTGTCAGAAGAGTGCTGGATGCGGCCGTGCGCTCCGAACAAGGCGCCACGGTCCCCGGAGTTCAAATCACGTCTGCCTACAGTCCTGCATACCCTGAGAAACACACCGTCTGCACAGAAACTCAGGTCTTGACACTTCAGAGACCAGGCCAGCCATGAGCAAGATGTTCAGAGCCGTGCATCTGAACGACTCAGGATAAACTCAGTTTTGCACATCTGCGCCGTCCGGCACAACGATTCAGTCATGCTGCCATCTGCATGACAGAGACGACCACATGCTAGATCAACGAAGGTACCACCATCATGTGCTGGCAGGCAGACGGTTGGTCATATTGCATGTTCACCGGTTACCGGGAAGCCTTATCAGACTCTCATTAGCTGGCCAGGAGGAGTGGCTAACTTTTCTGTTCGTATTGTATGAATCAGTTCTGTTTGTTAACACCACGGCCGCACATGCCTCCGAACCTAAAGCTAGAAGGCACACGCGTGCCCAGGGTATGAAGATGGCAAGCACTTGAAAAAACCTCTGGGGGAGGTGGCAGTGTTCGCACCTGCAGGCTTGATCCACCCAGTGTTCTCCTGGTCAGAGCTCGGATTTTGTTCAGTGCTTTGGAATTGAGGGTGCTATTTTGGTTGAGCCGCCCTTTTGTCAAGGGTTTTTGGGCTCACAAGACCAGGCTTCAACGAGTCTTGACGACCAGGAGCAATCAGCCCTGCAGGCGTGCATGCGACAATAACGGCTCGAGCGAGGGGCTATCATGTCTGTCCGAGCCAGGTTTGCTGCTGTGCGGTAGCACTGAGAACTTTGAATCAGCTTCCCCGTCAAGGACTGCGAACATGTAAGTATGTATTGATGCATGCATGCATGCATGCATGCATGCATGCATGCATGCATGCATGCATGCATGCGTTATAGTTGCAGAATTGTGCTAGGCGTGTGTGGCAGCATCTTCGAGCATCTTCTAAGGCATTAGAAAGCTTGTGCAACTTCTTTCGTTCGTGCACCCCCATCGTCATCGACTTGCCTACTTTACCGCCAAGCTCTAACACAGTGACCTTCAGAGATTTGCAGCTGCAGTCGAAACAAATTGGGGTGTCTAACTTCAGGCTACCATACAACCAGCTTCTGAGCATCGACCCTCTCGGCCATTCCACCCAAAAGAAGTGTAAAGCTCAAGGGCCTGCTCCCACGTTCCATGCCCGTGTCTTTCAGAGTTTACGACAGGGTTTCGAGTGAGCCATCCTGGGATGCTGGCTACAAGCGATGGTTTTTGTTACGACTAGGCCCCCGGAGGACCTTTCCAGCTCAGCCGCATGCCCATGCCACAGCCTAGAAAAATCTGGAAGCAAGACCAAAGGTGAAGGCTAGAAGATAGTAGCACATCTTCTGCACATCGGAGGCCGCAATGCGGACCCCTTTCATATAAAAACCAGCCTCACTCTGGATGATGTACTGCACAACGTATTGTCGCCCCGGGTCCATCCCAGACTCCACCTCGTCTTCCCCCTCGACCGGGGACTCAGATTCGAACTTCCACGAGTTCACTAGCGGCGCCACACGGCATGCCCTCCCGGTCACAGACGCAGCTCGAGCAAGTGTATAAAGGAATTGTAGGACAGGCGGATAGAGCCAGGCAATCCAGAATGCCGAGTCAATGTTGGCTTGCAGAAAGTCAGGGTTGCGCAAAACCCTCTCTGCGAGCAAGACCAGTGGCCCCAGGCACGACATTCCCAGAAGCAGGATCGCCCCACTGAGACGTCCAGACACCTGTGGGAGAAATGTGGGAGAAAGCAGGAAGAGTTCGACCAAGTTCAGGAATTGCCCGGTCTTGCGCCGAGTACGAACACAGCCTTTACCGTCCTACCGTACTGAATCCCAAACGCTGCCTTGCATGAAATGTCTTAAACCCTCAACCTTAAAGCCTTTGAGTGGGCGACACCCTGCCTGCCGCAAGGTCGCTTGCAGCATGTTCCACTCGTCGATCGCCTGCTCGAGGTCCATCTCCTGTTAGCACAGTACAACCTAATATTATATCATATCATACCAAATTATCACGACCGTTCCATGGACTGGGCTCGCGCTCGCTCCGGCAAGGTTGCAAGCGCCTCCACTGATACTACTGCGATATGCCGAACATCCCACGATCACATCATAAGCCAAAGCCAAGCCCTGAAAGACGAGAATCATCAAACTCCCCGATGTTCAACAAATATGTTAAGTGCCATGACGACAGCCATCTCCGCATCATGCTTGACTGTTTCAAGACTGTCTCCGCTGGGGCCACTGTGTGAATAGGGTGTCGGGCTTAGGGTTTAGGGTTAGGATGCACTACATAATTACGACCTTTAGAGGACTGTAAGCCTCTTGATGCCCTGCTTTAACCCGTGTGTATCGTCCAATTAAGCTCTCGGACGAGTGCGGGAACTGGATCCTTGAAGAAGCGAAAGCCAAAGCTGTCGATGGCAAGCTCCAAACCACCGCATATATGGAGCAGCACATATGCGACCAAGGTAAACCTTTGCTTCAGAAATTCTGCTCACGGGTCAACTATTGAAAGAGATTGTGTTGAAGGAGACCAGGTGTAAGATCGGAGTGATTTCACTGCGCTGGGACGCAAGTTTGATTTGGCGGTTTTCGTTGTAGAAATAGCTAATGAGCAAACACAGTCAGGTAAAAAACAGCTCCTGTTGGCTATCAGACACTGAATCTCCATAAATGCAAACGAGAGAAGAGCTAGAACGTCCATGCTGCTCCAGGCTCCTCTGTTTGCCAATATACCGACGATCCCCCTGCAGACGATCATCGGGGCGAGCAGAAAAAGCATCTCCACCAAGCGCCTTTTGGACAGCCGCCGCCAGTCCTTCAAGAAACCAGCCTTGAAGGCGTATTCATCTAGTGACTCCTCGCTGCCATTTAGCAACGACTGCAGGCCGCAGCGTCGAAGACTGATGGTTGCCAGAATGGCACCTGCAAAGTAGAAGCACGAGGCTTCGGTGTCAATCGCCTCCACAACGCCCAGCGTACTTGCATAGACAAGCATCGAGACCAGGATCACAGGAAAAACGCCATGCGCCCACCTCGAAAAGAGGCGCCAACAGCAACTTTCCCCAAAGTCCATGATACCGAACAAGCCCAAGAGGACCCAGGAGATGCATGGCAAAGCCGTTGAAATGCTCCAGTTGTCTCGAAGTTCTCGCATCTGCGAGGGCTCCGTCTGATTGGTGCGGCTCCTGGCTGCCTTCGGAGATCCATCCGCCGACAAGCGGGCCATGACGGCATCGTAGTTCTCCCGAAGCTCATCTAAGGACATGCGTCGACAATTCTTCAGCATTCCTTCTTTGTCCTTGGCTCCCTTGAGCGTGACAGCTCTTGGCTTTCCGAAGATCCTGGCCTCGTTGCTGTCAGGTCCTGGCTCACCGGCCGCTGGTTTCTGCGCGGTGGCATCTTCATCTCTGAAGTCAATGCCGACATCAACAGACCTGCTAGCTTCCGCCTCGGAAGCCTTCCCGCGCCTGTGCATGAGCTGTTGAGCTGTGAATGCCTCAAGCTCATCCATCATGCCATAAGCAGGCCCCGACGGTTTGTAGTCGGCGCTCTGCAAGCTCGGGGTGCGAGACTGCGGTTTCTTCTTCCCTGTTGGTACTAGGGCGTCCGAAGGACGTTGCTTGGAACTTTTTGGAGGTGGGTTGCTTCCACTCGCTACGACCAGCTCCGGTACCTCGCGATCGGCAGAGTTGCGATCCCCAGAGTTGCGATCCATCGAGACTTTCTCAATGGATTGCCTGCTGTAGGAGCTGGAAGAGCCATTTAGCAAAGAAGGGGCATTGTCATCTGGAGCGGCAGGCATGCGACCAGGCATCTGCAGCATGCTCGCCAGATTGGGCGACCTATTGGGCGGTGAAGGTGGGACGTTCTGCGAAGCACGTGAGGTTCGCTTGTTGAGGGATACTCGAGAGTAGCGTCTGGCAAGCTCGGTTTCAGCCCTCAGCTGCTCCACAGCATAACACAGGCTGTCCAAAGCTGTGGTCTGGGATGCAAGGCTTCCAGTCACACTCTGCATAAAACTCTCCGTTGGGAGGATGCGTGACTCTAAGTTTGCCAGCTGGTGCAACTTGTTTCTGATCTCCGTCAAGAATGCGTTGATGCTAGGAGTGATTTCCTTTTTCATCTCACTCCTCTGCATTTCCCATTCCAGAGTCGATGTTGATGTTGTAAGGCGTGCAGGCGCATGCATCATGTCTATGCTGGATGTGATTGAAGCTCCAAGTGCTCCCAGAGGATGCTGCTCGAGGGTATCCTCCTCCATGGCTCGGAACCCCCAGCCTGTCCGGAAAAGGGTGGGGACTACTGTACAAACAGAATCCAGAGTGTTTGGGCCTGCCATGGCCGTAGTCAGGTCCTACATGCAAGGTGCGTTCAACCTGCCACTGACGTCTCCAGTCATGACCTCGACGGCAACATGAATGTGTGCGACGACTTGACCGCTACGACCCCCATGAGGCCACAATTGTCTCACACTACTCTTGTCTAACAGCTTCAACTTTACGAGGAGATTCCGTTTGGAGACGGATGCTTGGATATGTGGCCTGTGGCGACAACAGTCTCAAGACGGCACCGCTACCGTGAGGGGGCCGACGTGGAGCATGACTAGACTGTTGCCAGTTGCTACACCTCCACAAGAGCCAGCCCATCTCTGATCTCTGGAGTGCCGAACAAAGCACGTCTCCGTGCGGCTGATGACACTCAGGTCTGTTCTCGCAGCTTCCGTCACCCGCTTCAGCAATCCTACGTCTGCAGGCAGACGTTGGAACCACCTTCCTGCGCAAGTAGCCTGCTCTTGTGCCAGCAAACTCGCGCCTGGGCTATCTCTCGACAGATCGGTAGAGATGTCCGTCGAAAATTACCCCTGCACTTCTCCCTGTCTGTCCACAGCGAGCACGGTCAACGTGCCTTCAATGAAAGACTGAAGCTGATGCACCATGCACTTCTTTAACTACAGTACAACTCGAGCCCTCCCAGTAGAATGTCAGAAGCTGTCACTTCCTGACTCGGTGAATGCAACCGTCAATTCCTTCACTTTGCAGCCCTTGCATCGAAGCACTTTCAACGGCATATCTCGAGACCCATTTGCTGCTGCTTTGACCGGGGATACCGGGAGTTTGCATCTGAGCGCCGATGGTTCTGCAACAACATGCAGCAACGCTGGCTTCATTCACTATAGACTGCTACTCGCAAAACAGCAATGCACTGGCAGCAAATCAATCGCACATTGGTTGACCAACGCCTCTCCACCCAGGGTTTTCTCGTGCGTCAGCAGCTGGAATATGAGGTATGCGACGTATGATGACCTCAGCATGGGCCCGCGTGGTGGGGTTGAACAGCGTGCGTGTGTTGCAGGCGGCCGGGCCGGGCGGGGAGGGCGGGCGGGTGGCGGGCGGGGCGAGGCTCAGCGACTTGCAAAGCTTGATGAAGGCATGCGAGCAACGGAAGAGTAGGATCCTAGTTTCTGATTCCTCATCCAGATCTGCTGCACAAGCGCCGCGCATCCACATCAGGATGCTTTGGGACGACTGCTCGTGGCAAAAGCGAGCGTGCAAGTTTTCTTTGGAATGACCACAAGCCGGTACTGAAGAGCTCTGTAAGGCGGCAGCAGAACGATGACTGCACCAATTCTCGAGACCTCTGCCAGCTGCAGCTACTGAGGGACATTCTCGTGCAGTCGCCAGGAAGGCAGCCGAAGAAGCAACTGCTACAACGCTGCAAAGGCAACAATTTGTTACACTGCTGAGTTGTCGTTCGTCGTAAGTAATAGATCTGGTTCATCAACTAATTGCAGAAAACTGGTGTTAGCGCAAGTGTCGTCGTTTTGGCGGTGCTTGTCCTCAGCATGGTGGCAGTAGCAGCAGTAGCAGCAACGTGCAGGAGCAGGAGCAGCAGGAGTAGCCGCCGGAGAAGGGCAGTAGAGTGGCGTTACCAGTAGCAGCAAAAGCAGGATGAGGAGTAGCAGCAGAACAAGCAGCATCAGCAGTAGCAGTAGTAGAAGTCGTACTAGTCCTAGCACTACTGCAGCTTTAAGTGCGGGTAGTAGTAATGGTGGTGATAATTGCTAGTAGTAGTAGTAGTAGTAGTAGCAGCAGCAGCAGCAGTAGCCGTAGTAGTAGTAGTCGTCGTCGTCGTCGTAGTCGTGGTAGTCGTCGTCGTGGTCGTCGTCGTCGTCGTGGTAGTCGTCGTCGTAGTAGTAGTAGTAGTAGTAGTAGGAGCAGCAGCAGCAGCAGCAGGAGGAGTAGTAGTAGTCGCTACGCGACGGTGGCAGTGGCAGGGAACTAGTAGTGGTCATCATCGCTGTGGCTGTCGTAGTAGCAATATGCTCTAGCCGCAGCAGCCGCAGCAGCACCAGCTACCTCTCCAGTTGTTCCGGCCTCCTAGATTCTTCTGCCAAAACTACTGAAACGACATGACACATCCCGTGCCAAAACCCCTTGCTCCTGAAAGGAACCATTCCAAGCAGTTGATTTGGTGTTTTAACTGCTATCTTCAGCTGCGCACCCATGCCTGCAGAACCGATTTGCGGTCATCGGATGGGTAGGAGTTGAAGATCGTTGGCAGTGCCTTGCAAGTTGCCCGGTATGTTGTGTTACTCTGGCAAGCGCGGGCTGCACAGTAAGATCGACGAAGCTTCGAGGCATGACTACGAGCCTACATGAGCAACAGCTTCTCTTGTTGAAATTGCAAACAGGCTTGCAAAACATGCTGAAGATGTCTACTGCGGCAGCGACGGCAGTGTAAGCGCACGGCAAAAGACATGCAGCTGAACATGAGCATCGCCATGCTGATCAGTGCAGACTTGACAGCAAACCTTAGTTGCAAGATATCTGGCAGGGATGGGATTCACGATTCCAGACAATTGCGCCGGCTGTCAAGTTTCAGCACTCACACTCGGACTTGCCTAGGCGAGGCTCCTGGTACGACGAAGTTCTTTGGCTGAGGACAGCACATTAGACATCGTATCATAAACGGTAGAAACTCAGCTGTGGCCCACCAACCCCTACTGGCAAGGCCGCAGGTCCTCAGGCCATGAGGCCACATCCGAAAGTACAGGCATTCAGCCGTGTGTCATCGCAACATCTTTTTTTTGGGCATCCTGCCGGTGGCGAGCGAGTGATCTTAAACACTTGACGCCAAGCTGCTGCCACACTGCTTTAAAGAGTATTGAAACAGGCAGCCTCCATGGCCATGACAAGAAGGGACATTTCCAAAAATAGGAGGGGCTCATACACAAGGACTTCCCACATGCTGTTGCTTGAGGCCCCTTGCTGTCTTTTGGAGAATGACCCAATACTACTCCTACGTTGGATTTGTCAAAGCTCCAACGATACTTGGACGTCAGCTACCTTGCAGTATCTGTGCCCTGCAATCAAAACTGACGAGCACCAAAATCCGCGCATACTGCAGCTGTGTGTCGATGCAGTGCAGTCGCGATTCACTGAAAACAATCTTGAGATGAGGGTACCAGGCATTTACTGGTAACCTGCCCATAAAGTTGTACCGGAGTCGCGAGGTTTGAGATCTCATGGCACCGAGTCGAACTCACCACGGGCCGAAGCGTTGCTGCCTGGGGCGGGCTGCCTTCGTGGAGGTCTGGAGAGCCTTCTCGCCCTGGGATTTCAATGCCGCTTGGGCTGCAGCCAGGCGGGCAATTGGAACGCGGAAAGGCGAACAAGAGACGTAGTCCAACCCTGTCCTCTCGCAGAACTCGATCGAAGCCGGATCGCCTCCGTGCTCTCCGCAGATGCCCATCTTCATGCCCGAACGGCTGCGGCGACCACGCTCCACTGCGATCTGGATGAGCTCGCCAACACCCTCCTGATCCAGGCTCACAAAGGGATCCTGCTCGACGATACCCTTTGCCTTGTACTCAGGCAGGAAGGCCCCTGCATCATCCCGGCTCAGGCCATACGTAGTCTGGGTCAGATCGTTGGTGCCAAAGCTAAAGAACTCCGCTTGCTCTGCGAGGCGGCCTGCTTGCAGTGCAGCTCGGGGTAGCTCCACCATGGTCCCCACGCGGTAAGTGAAATTCACGCCCTGCTCCTTCTGAACCTGCTGGGCCGTTGCCTCGATGACTTTCTTCAGCTGAACCAGTTCCTCCAGGGTCGACACCAAAGGTACCATGACCTCGGCCACCGGGGTCTTCTTGGCGCTGCGGCCGACCTGTGCTGCGGCCTCGAAGATGGCGCGAGCCTGCATCTCGCAGATCTCTGGATATGTAATGGCCAGGCGACAACCCCGGTGGCCAAGCATTGGGTTGGCCTCTTGCAGCTCGCTGGCGCGGCGGCGTACGCGATCCAGGGGCACTCCGGCTGCCTTTGCCACCAGGCCCATCTCGGCCTCCGTGTGCGGGATGAACTCATGCAAGGGAGGATCCAGCAAACGGACCGTCACTGGCAGACCGTCCATGATAATAAAGAGCTCGGTGATGTCTTCCCTCTTTTGAGCTTTTGAGAAGGAGACCACAGGGTGCCAAAGCCCTAGAGGTCACACACGCCCGTCGACGACTAGCGAGAGTCGTAGAACTCGGCGATCCGAGCCAAGCCCAGAATCGCCTCCTCCTCCCAAGCAGCTGCCGCCACCCGATCAGCATGACACGCCTCCCTGGCACTACCGGTGACCCGCCTCACAGCCAGGTCTCGAGCAGCAACATCCGCACGACCATTGATCACCCTGGCCGGCACCTCGCCACCCGGTGGAACTTGCCAAGCCGCTGGGGCCGGTTTGCCATGGCTGGGCACCCAGTGGATGGAGACATCGATGCCCGCAGACCTGACAGCCCGCCATCTCGTCCTCACATCATCAGCCAGGAGCGAAGCCTGGCCCTTGCCATCGACCGCGAGGATCGCCGCCTGGCAGTCAGAAATGACGACCAAACGACCACAGCCACGAACCAGCTGAGCCGCCATCAGCAGCCTGCGAATGCCCTCCACCTCGGCCCTGTAGGGAGATTGATCCTCACCGATGACCCCGGAACAGAAAACCGGCCCATCTTGCACAGCCACCGCCCAAGCCGCCACATCCTTGACGCAGCTGCCGTCCGTCGCGACGAAAACGACCGCCTCAGCACAAAGCTGTTTCTCGAGCTCCGCCGCCAAGTCATCGATGACCTCGTCCTCCCCCACGACGCACGGGGCAGCGGGAAGTTCAGGAACCACACGACACAACATGCGCTCCTCTGCACGGTTGACTGGAAGCGCACAACTGGGTCGCAAGTGCGCCGTGGCATCACATCTCCACAAAAGGTGAGGCCTGCTAGGCATGCGCCGGCCGCACATGCACGTGGCGATGGTCTCAACTCTCACGCCCTTCTTCGCCGCCTTGGCCCAGACCGAGCACCCCGTAACCAGCGCCGAATTCCTGCGATGTCGGTCACCTCCAGAGTGGAAAAGCTTACGGTGACCCGCCAAGACAACCAGAGAACCCGCAGGAACTCCAGGAAGAAGATCGCCTTGGGCCAAGTCACCCTCTTCTTCGCCACGATGAAGACGCTTCTTGACACGAATCGTGTCCTCCAGAGTAGCTCGCCGATGCCAATCCACCAGCCACTCCTTGATGACCTGCTCGTTGTCGAAGCCCACCTGGAAAGCACGAAGATGCCCTCGAAGGTCTCGTCGAAAAATGGTGGAACCACAAGGTGATGCCCACCACCCCAGTTCACCGAGCACCGCCGCCGCCACCGGTAACATGGAAGGCCAACGCCGCGCCGCGAGGCGAATGGACGCCTCCTCCAACCAGCAAGGCGGCCTGCACGCGAACAGAATCGCCGCCCGGATGGCCGACCATCGGCGTGCAAAAACAGGATTGCAATCCCATCCCAGCACCTCCCACCTCGCGAGCGCCGGCGTGTCACAAGCGCTCTTGCAATTGGACATGGCCAGAACCGCACGACGCAGCTGATGCAACTGCTCCTTCTCGATGCTCGCCATGGCCCCAGCCCAAGCCATCAACGGCAACACCAACGACTTGATGAAGAGGGCCTGCACCGGAAGACCCGCGGCCACAACACCAATGCACCCGAGCCTCGTGTTGGCGATCTCGATAGAGTACCGCGCCAACTGAGGAACACGACCCTGCTGGAGGAGAAACCGCACGCCCAAAGTCTCGAACTCACCGCTGTGCGAGTAGCCGAAGAGCTCCGCCGCCCGAGGGCCAACCTCGCCCTCCGCCGACGCCACCTGGCACTTTGTAGTGTCACACCGAAACTGGAAAGCAGCATCCACCCCATCGCTGAGTGCCTTTGCCGAAGAGAGCTCACCCAAAGCACGGCCCCAGAAGCTACGGTCATCGACAAAAGTCACCGCCTCACACCCTGAAGCGGCCACGGTTGCCGTCCACACCGCCATGATCGAGGCCGCGAGGAGCGGCGACAGTGGATCGCCCTGAGCAAGACCACGAGTGGCCCTGTGCCAGCAGCTGCCAACCCGGCCTCCAACAGTGAAGACCCTCCACTGCTCCTCCAAGACGCCCTGCACGAAAGAGACAAACTGCACAGGAGCCCGCAGGAACGTCAGAACCTGGCAAAGGTGGGCGCCATGGATGGAGTCAAAGTACTTGGAGACGTCCTGTCCTACCAACACCATCTCGGGGTCCTCACACGCCTCCACGATGCGCAAGAAAACGTCCCTAGTCGAGCGTTTGTGTACACCACCAAGCATCCGATGACCTAGCCAATCATCTGCCCAATCGCGCATCTCGCGCACCAACACTGAAGCCCCCAAGCGGTATGCCACGCTGAGGACAGAGATTGGCCTGTGGCCACCACTCTCCTTTGGCACCAAAGCCACACGCGCCTCGCGCCACCTTGCAGGAAGGGCAGCACACTCAAAAGCGCACTGCCAAAGGTCACTGAGTGCATGCCAAAACGGAGCTGGAAGACGAAGAAGGTGCGACGCCTCCCAGCCATCGGGCCCGCTCGCCTTGCCCACCATCTTAGAAGCAGCATGCTGCAACTTGGCAGGCGTAAAGCACGGCATAGCAATAGTGCCACCACGCGGGGGGTCGAGGGCCTCAAGGAGAGACTGCACCGGCAACTCGTCAACCTCCCCCGCCGTCCAACGAGGACACCACTCCTCCTCGGCACGCTTGATGACTTCCACCGGATGGATCGCGCGCCGCCGCACGGCCTCAGCGTCGCACCAACGTGGGTGCGCCAAGCCACCTTTCAGGGATGCCCGGCGCTTGATCCACGCCATCTGCTTCTTGGTGGAGTCTTGCATGGAAGCGTGCCACCGCTCAAAACCACGATCCCGCTCAGCCTTGGCCACAGTCTCAACTTGGGTCTGAACCCACGCTGCATGCTGCTCCATGGTAAAGTGAGGCAGCTCCCCTAGCCAAGAAAAGGAGCCCTGCAGCTCCTCCACAGCTCTAGCAATGATGTCACGAAGCCGAGTGTCCTCAGGATGTCGCGCAAGCTGAGTCAAACGGCGGGACAAGCGCCACAAGCGCACGAGCTCCAAAGATTCAAAGCACCGCGAAGCCTTGCTGCGCGGTTTGGCCTTCTGAGGCGACCACCCCGAGGACCGAGCCACCACACCATGGCCACCGCCACCCAGGACAGCCTCAGCCGTGTCCGAGAGCAGCCGCCAAGCCCCATCGAGGTCACGAGCAACCAGCAAAGCCTGAAAGCATGAGGCATCCCACCTGGCATCCCACACAGCTGCGGACACCGCGGAGGTACTGAGAGGGGCCCTCGAAGGACCCGAGCACCCCACAGGGTCTTCGAATGCAAACTCGTAGCTCACTGCAGTGTGATTCGCGATCCCCTCAGCATGACACAAAGCAGAAGGAAACAGCTGCCCCGAGGACAACCCATAATCCAACCTGCGCTGTCCTCCGGCCGTTCCCGGAAGAGGGCCCTCAGCCATGAAAGGCCAATCAAGTTGCTCAGCCAATCCAGCCGCGAGCCGCCGGGCCATGGGCCCCTCGTCCGCCGCCACATTGTAATCTCCCAGCACAAGCCACTCGAGCCCCAAGGCACGGACACCGGTGACGATCTCCTCCACATAGCTGGCTGCCATCTCACCATCCGCCGCGTGGCCATACACGCTCACAACCACCACCTTGCGGACACCGACTGCAAACTGAAACTCGAATGCAACTGCACTGTACCTGGACTGGTCCCCCACATTCGGTAGTCGAACAGGAAGACCAGAAGCTCTCGAAAGGATCGCTGTACGGTGTAATCCCTCCGAGCCAACACCCAAAAATGCATAATACCCGCGGGCACGCCAGGCGTCCGTCCATGAAGGGACGCTGGCCGAATTGATATCCACCTCCTGTAGGCACATGACCCGGCAAGGGAAAGCCTTCAAGTGATCATGTATCGCGGCGACCTTCGTCACCGCCATCTTGCAAACGTTCATGGTGCTAAAGACCGTCATGAAGGCTGCCCGGCACCACCCATGGCCACATCGGCATTCACGAAGATCTGGAGCAACATTGCCGGGTCGACACCATGGTCCAGCTTCTGGGCCTCCGTGTAGGACTTCCACAACCTCGCACGTTGGCCCACCAGCTTGGACTGATCCCAAGTGCTGCAAAGCTTCAAGTGCGACTTGCGGCAGACAGCAACACGCGTGCAGAAACCACAATGCACACAACACCATGCCTGCTTCAAGCACAAAGCCCGCCGCACCTTCGACTTCGAATTGCGAACGAATGGCCACATGAAGTTCTTCCAGCCCACAAAGCTGGCCACGCCATCCCGTTGGCGCTTAGCCGCGAAAGCATTGAGACGCCGCACCCGCATCTGCATGACATGCACCGCCTTGCGCTTGCCACGGACCTTAAGCTTCCCATCATACTCCTTCCGGCTGACTCCTAGGTGCTTCGCTTGCCGGTGCTGATCCTTGGCTGTCGCGAGTGCCACCGTGGAAATTTGCCCCCTTGTGCCTTGAGGAAGCCCCCAATCACAAAGAGGGCATCGCCAATCATCCGGCTCCTCAGGTCCCAACGCCCGAAAGGCATCCAGGCAAACGCGCCTGGCCCCGGGAAGACCCTGCCCGTCATGGTGTCGATGGCAGTGCGAATAGCGAAGCTTGCAAAGCGTAGCCACCGACTTAGACTCAATGACCATCGGACACAAAGGGCAAGGCCACCGTGCAATGTCATCAACTCTGTACTTCGACTTCCGAGGCCGAGGCACTTGCGGCTGAGGAGGCGCCTCATCCACCGGGCTCCCAGGCTCCTGAATTTCACAACTCACCGCCGCACCTGCACTCTCAGTGGCAATGGCAGACAATGGCAGCCACTGCTTAGACTTGCTGCGAAGCCGCCGACGGGGGGGCAGCACCACTGGTCGCTCACATGCAGCCGTAGACAACGACCGAAGGTCAGCAGGCGTAGGCCATGACCGGCACGACCGAGAGCGCACACCCTGGTTGACGGTCCCGCCCTCTGAGGCAAACGCCGAAAGTGCAAGGCCATCCTGATTACCACCAGTGCCCACGGCCGGCAACGAGTCATGGTTGCTAAAGGCAGAGAGGTGCAGGCTCGAAGCAGCTCGCCGGGGGGAAATGCACACAGGAGCATCCTCGAAGTCCGACAGGTGCAAGCTCGACGGAGCGGAACGACGCCCGCCTCCCCGACCTCCTTTGGGCTTGGCCGCCTCAGCCGCCAGCCACAATCGTGCAATGGTCGCCTCCGGCATGGTGACGACTTCGTAGTGGCCGCCCTCATACTTGAAAACCCCAAACTTGCCCTGCTCATTGCGACACGGGAACTTCACCACATTCTCAGGGCACAGAACAAGGATGTTCAAGTCCTGCGCCACCCCCGCCGCGTAGAGCTCAAGCCAGCCGCCCCACTGGCCAGCACCCTTGATGCTCTGGCAGTAGTCCAAGAAGGAACCCTCGGCCGCCGAGCCATCCGGGGACAACTTGTCCCAGTGCGGCTC
>CAJNJA010058164.1:0-24127 GCA_905231915.1 Symbiodinium necroappetens
GGGGGGGGGGGGGGGGTACCACAATCCCTATATCAGTCCATAGGTTAGCTTTTAGTTCCCCCCAGGATACTGGACCCAGTAAGAAACCACGCATCAGTAAATGTGTTTTTTCTTTTTATGATGGGGGGGCTTCTATGGTGACTTTGATTGACTGCGAACATCTAGTCCCCGGAAACCTTGTGTAGGCTGTCAGCGTCGAGATTAGAGTCGTAGCCGCACCTAGGCACCCCCAAAGCTTCCCTTCTTGCAGTACAGACGGAAATCAGAAGAAGTAACCCCAGCACATAGTCCCTAAACCCTAAACTCTCAGCCCTCAACAAAAGTGAGCCGGCTTTTCATAAGACGACAGTATGTTGCCGACAAAAACGCCTACCCAATAGGGTTGGGGCATGCATCGAGCAGCCACCAAAAAGCCCTTCAAAAGATCTAGATAGGCCCTAAACCCTAAACCTAAGCCCAGAACCCTAAACCCTAAACCCCTATAAACCCTAAACCACTAAACCCTAAACCCTAAAACCCAGGTCTCTAGGGGAGGTACACGCGAAAGCTTGAGCCCACAGCGGCCTGCAGGCACTGCAGCGACGGTGCAAACTGTTGGAGGCCCTTCGCCTGCATACGACGAGTGTCCTTAATCGACTTAGAAGGCTCTGAGGTTTAGGGGTGTAGGGTTTTAGGGGTTTAGGGTTTAGGGGTTTGGGGTTTAGGGGTTCTGAACCTTAGTCTAAGGTTCTTCAAAGGTTCTTTAAAGGCTCTTGGAACACAGAAGATTTCACAATGAGGGTGTAGTATAAGGGCCTGATGAGAATCAAAACAGTGTTTGTACTAGTAGAACTTTGAGGTTCAACATGCTGAAATGCTTTACGTGTGGGGCTTCTACGGTTGTATGAAGCTTGCTAAAAGGGGGCTTGTAAGGATGTAGATAGGATGTAGTATAGGGGGTCCTAGTCGTCAGAGTAAGGTGTGGGGTATATCATATTGGATCAGTACGAGGAACCGAACATCACAAGCACTAATTATATTATTTGCTCACGCCCCTAAACTACCAAAGCTTCTGTCAAAGACTGATTGTCAGATCTGGACTTAATAAGAATTTTCGGCCTACGGCCCGAAGTAACGCCCTACAACTACGCACCCCAAGCGCCACCCTAAATCTAGGACAGTTTCAGGTGGGCAGTTACCGTTATAGGCGCCTTTTTATAGAAGGTCTATATACCTTATAGAAGCCTGAAAGAAGCCCTACATACCCTAAACTCCCCAGCTGTAGTTTCCTTTAAAATAAACCCTCGAGGAGGCCCAAGGGAGGATTTGCAAGCCACGGCACTGCACCAAAGAACCGGGTGAGTTCAAGACCTGAACAAATTGACCCCCCCCGGCCCCCGGCTTTGCAGGGTTTAGGGTCTAGGGTTAAAGAAAACACTTATAGCATCTTGGAGCAACCTTTGAAGGAACCCAAGCACGGACCCCGTCAGACCTCTGAACTCCAAACGCTCGAGCCTAAGTAAGCAGGGGATCCTTGGGCACAGTCATATAGATATATGAAGATACGTATCAACAAGTAAACATATAGATACATATACTAACTGTAAATATAAACATATATATATGTGTATATATATATATACACATGTTGTTTTGCACATACAAATAGGTAGGATTTCCAGAGCCCTGAACCCGCAGCTCAAGAAGGCAGAAGCCCAGCGCGTTACCGAGTCCAACGAGCAGTTGGCTCCGGAGGTTTGCATTTGTTGGCTCCGGAGGTTTGCATTTGTAAAGGGTGGTGAACGGGGGTCTTTGGGCTTCGTCTAGGTGTTTTCGGTTTTTGGGTTACAGAAATATTTCAGTTATGTTTGGAGTTTGGACGAGTTGCACACAGGGTAGAGAGCGGTGCATAGATTATACGTTTTAGGTATATTGACTCTCGGGGTTGTTATCGCGTGTGTATGGACGGCGTGTATTCAGTCAAAAACCACAGAGCCTCTAAGCGGCCAACTTTGCTAGTTCTTGACAGGGAACGAAGGAATGTCATCAGGTCGTGTATGGTCGCACAGTATGGCTGTAGTTTGCATGACCATGTTCAGGTGTCGAATTCCAAGGCTTAGGGTGTAGGTGCCGTGGAATGAAAGGAAGGTAAGGAAGCAGAGCAGCACCCAGGAACTAAGGTTGGAAAAAGAGAAGCACGCAAGGGGTGCGGAGTCGCATCTACTTGTCAAGCTCCGTGCTCCAGAATTGCGACTGCAGCCTGGACGCGTCTTGCGAGCCCTTTCGCAGAAAACATAGAGACAATACTTCCAGCTGAACTATCTAAAGCCGAAGCCCTCAACCCTTTAAACCCTAAACACCAACGGAAAAAGCCTCAATCCAGCGTAGTCCTAAGCGAGAAGCCTAGCCCTAAGCTTCCATAAAAGCAATGGTGGAGATGCCGTGAGAGATGTAGAGCTGTTCAGGTGAAAGCAGCAGACAAGTCGCAGCGGTCGCTCAAGAAGCTGCAGGCTTCATGCATCCATGTTTCTTGCTCTCTCTCTCTCTCTATATATATATACTTATATTTATTTATTTATACTTATAGGTTTCAATATATGTTTCTGCACGTGTATAGACATGCTGACATACAAGAAGCGTATGTATGTCTGCATACATACATACATATATATATATATTTATACATATATATATATGTATATAAATAAATATATATATATATACATAACTATACATATAAATATAAATATAAATATAAATATAAATATAAATATATATATATATGTATGTATGTATGCCTGCACATGTCAAGCTTTCGCTGAGGCGAACACTAGGGCTTTTGGGCTCCAGCCTCCAGCTGCTGAATGAGCGCATCATGATCTCATGATGGGTTTAGGGTTTAGGGTCATGACCATAATCATCGGCACCATTGTGAAGTTGTGATGAGGGTCACCAGCCAGTCGCAGCAACACCGTCATGGCCACCCAGCTGCTGCCAGGGATACTAAAATGACCATCGTTCTGCGCACCATTGAAACAAATGTACACGTGTACACACACACAGAGATAGATAGATAGATAGATAGATAGATAGATAGATAGATATATATATATCTATTTGTACACATACATACATACATACATACATACATACATACACACACACACACATGTCTTGTCCATTGCTATAGACCCGATGTCACAGACAGAACAAGCCTTTGCAGCACTACACTCATTTGACGTATGTACATGCCAGCAAAAACCTTAAAGTATTTAACGTCTTAAAAGGCCCTAAGCCTAAGCCCCACCTCAACTCTAAAACCACAAAGCCCCTAGACCCATCCCGAACGCCCTACAGCCAAAAGCCCCTTCAAGCCTTAGGCCCCGTCCGCTTTTTTAGAGGAACAGCCCGCACAGGAACCCCCTAGAGGAGCCCTTTAAAAGGAACCCATGAAGGAGTGGAAGCATCCCAACCCTCCCAAGGAATCCCTTAAGACACTAACTTAAAAGGAGCCCTCCGAGGTTTTCGAACGCACCGAAATCCTAAACCCCAAGCCTAAACCCCTAAACGGCCCTAAGCCTTAGACACTAAGCTGTCATGAAATGCTAGAGCCTGAATAATGCCTAAGCCAGAAGAACCAAACCCAACTCCGAAACCCTAAAACCGCAAGTCTTGGAGGCCTCAAACTCGAATGTAAGGGCCTTAACAACTAGAGTAGGGTTCTGGGCTCCTTTATTATAGTATATTTGATACTTTAACTATAGTAAGGAACCTTCCAAAAAATAGTATTGGTAATGGTTTAGGCCTTTTTTTTAAACCAACGCTCTTTGCGAGGCCAAGCTTGAAGACCGCGAGGCGGCGAAGCTGGCGCTGGAGAAGGCCTGGGGCAGGTAGGTAGCCCTAACCCTCCAGGTACCTACCATATAAGGCCCCAGGGGCTCTAGTACCCTATATAGTAGGTATCTGGGTGGATAGGGTAGGGGTGTTCTGCGGAAAATTACAAGGTTTCATATACCAGGATTTTGTCAGGTTTCGCAAAGGTTTTACACATGTTGCTTACACGTGTGTCAGGGTTCAGAGTCATCAGGGCTAGTCAGGGGCTGAAAAAGGACAATCAGGGCTTTTCAAGGTTCTGTGGGGTTTCCTATAAGGGCTTTATTACGTACCCTAAACCCTAAACTCTCCCAAACCCTAAACCCTAAAACCAAAAAACCTTAAACCCTAAAGTGTATTAGTGTCTCTTCATTCTAGAGCTTCATTCTAGAGAGTCGGGGCCCTAGGGCCCAAGGAATCCTAGGCAGTATCAGGGAGACCCTCCTTAAAAGGGGACCCTTCTTAGCCCTACTTGTGGCTCTCTTAAAAGGGACCTTATTGAGAGGGTCTATCTCCCCACGGGTCCCCCTAATCCTAACTCCTAAAGAAGACAAGCCGACAAAGCCTACGGCTAAGCCCTAAACCCGTCAAGCCAAATCAACCCAACAATCTACCCTACAGCAAACCTAATTATTTTGCCAACATTATTCCGTTAGGGTTCCTGATGGTATGTGTATGTAAGGCATACATAATTGCTATGTGTAAATATAGATATATATATATGTGTGTGTGTGTGTATATGGATAAGGAGTATATTGTACCCCAAAGCCCCACCCTAAACCATGAACCTTCAATTCTTAAATGCCTAAACCCTAAACCCCTAAACCGCCCTACTGTCAGACCGACCCCAGGAGTTGGGCACAGCGTCTGCCTGTGTGAAGGTGCAGAGCGAGAGGCATGGGTTCCGGTTTCATAGGCCTACAGGTCCAGGGCCTAAACCCTAAACCCTTAAGGTTTTAGGGTTTAGGGTTTAGGGTGTAGTGGCCCCAGAAGGATTCCGGAAGCAGGCATTTTCGGATCAAAGCATACGTGCACGGACCCTGAGGGTAGAGTTGCGGCTGCCAGGCTTTGCCAGTCGGAGTTTCTATACCGTCATCTTGGGGGATACTGTAGGTTGTGTGCGGGCTTTCTCTCGGGTTTGGGCCTTGAGGCTCTGGATTAGTTTCTTGTGTTTGAATTTGTAGGTTTAGTAAATTAGGATAGACATGCAGGTTGATAGGATTGGATTTATTGTTTAGTACTGTTGTGGTTTAAGATTGTTTCAGACTGTTAGATAACGCACAGCGGGTAGGGGGGGGGGGGTGGGGAAACTGCCGCCTACACCTCAAGTGGCGGTGCGGGCCGGGGGGGGGGGGGCGGGACCGACATATCCCAGGATGGAGCCCCATTTTGGTGGGTTCGGTAGGGAGAAGGAACCAAAAACCGCCTGTCTCCAATTCGCCACCACAAAATGTCCAAGACCCAAAAAATTAAGAGGATGGGGTGGGCGGGCACTAGTAAATCTTATTATCTCGAAGCCTCGGCGGATTGATTGGACATGTTACTATAGTCAGACCAGACCCTACAAACCGCGATCAAATTCCGTTGTTCGCGAGCATATTCGGGGAAGCTTCCACCTAAGGTATACTCAATCAGTTCGGGATGCTCTGCTTTGTTGTCCCTGCTGCCAAGAAGGTAAGACTGTTGGGACCTCTACGAGTTTTGGAGCCATTTTGCATTCTCTCTATGAGTGCAAAATCCATGTGTCCCTGTGCGTACTCCACACAAGACCGATTGTTCCATGTTGATTTGTGGTGCAGGGTTCAAGAGCCGTTCGAGGGTTTGGTGGGATGCGCATCTATGTCAAGTAGCTCCCCCGAAACTCTGAGCCTAAGGGTGTCTGTATCTGTACAGTAGAAACTTAGGCCTGAACGGGGTACATACTGGCCAAAGTTGTTTCCAAAGTGTTTCGTTTAGGCTCTGGTGAGCCCGAACCCGAACCCTACACCTCTCCACCCGAATGCCCGATTCCGGCAGGCAGAAGGTGTCTTCCCAGGCAGAAGTCCAATCCCAGGGCCGCCAAAAGGCCGGCAAGTACAAGCTGATTCGGTAAAAGGTTCAGGGTTGTGTTTGAGACTTGGAACTTCGATTCGTGTTTTTGTACAGGGCTTCGGTCGCTGAGCTTGAACTGAAGGACGGAGACTTAACGGGCAGCGCGGTGTGATTGGGGCTCATGGTCGAAGGTATGGTATAGCATAGACCTCCATGCGTAAACACTCGATTCTTAGAAACCCGTCTGGTGCTCGGGATCAGAGCCTTCATAAACCATGAAGAGGCACAATCAAGATGGAAGCCTGAATATTTAGTGATCCTATTCCTTATAAGTTATATATAACCGAATAAGCCCTAAACCCTAAGCACCAAAAGCCTCTTGACCAAAACTCAGAAGACCCCTTTTTCTCATGCTGCACGCCCCATGCAGGCCTCTCCTCAAACTCGAGAAACCCAGGGCTCCGGCTATAATTGGGATAATAGGGTTTAAGGTTTGGGGTTTAGGGGCTACATTTACCAAATAGCGTAGTATACATTTATTGTGTAACTTAGTAACTCAATGCCGAATTCCTGAACCCTAATATCTGATTCACAAAACCTTAAGCTAAGCCCTAAACCCCCCGAAGCCTGAAACCCTGGGCCCAAAAGCCACAGCAAGTCAGGAGCTGCAGAAGCGCGTGGAGGAGCTCGAGGCGGAGCTCAAAGGTGCGCAGGCCAAAGAGCACGCAGAGAAGGCTCGGGTTGGCTCATGGCTCTGAGTCCGAGGGTTTCGGGTTAAGTGGTTTTAGGGCTCCTCGAAGGACTCCATGGTCAGGATTTTAGGGCTCCTCAAAGGACCTCATGATGATGATGATGATGATCGTCATCATCATCATCATCATCATCGCCGTCGTCGTCCAGACCCCGGTGGCACCCAATCAGACCCCATGGAATCCTTTTGGAGCCTTCCAGTGCACGGCACCTAAACACCACAAAGCCCTGGTTTTGCAAGCCGTCATTGCATCCTCTTAAGCCTTCTTAGACCCCGTGAACACTCTAACTTGAATCCTTTAATTCCTAAAACAACTGGTAGAGTTCAGTTGCACTATAATATACCGTACCCCTGAACCCATGACGCCCGCATCCCTAAATAAACCCTATACCTCCAGGCCGCAGCACAGAACAAACAGCACGACGAAGCCATTGCCTGGAGCCCCAGTTGACGGATGTAAAAGACTGGTGGAAATATAAGCATTGCAGGAACAGTATGCCCCTAAACCCTAAACCCCTATAACATGAGAGCAAGATGTACCCCAAAACCCTATTTTATTCGATACTGAGGGCCGCTTTTTCTCAACCCTTTCGTAGTAAGCCTTCTAGAACCCTTCAAAGAAATCCTTCTGAAGGCCCCTATGTTAGTGTATGGGGCTCTGCGCATGTTTGGGGTTTAGAGTCTTGGTTGTTGTTGTTCAGCCTTTAAAGTGCAGGGATCAATGATTATTAGTGCTTCTCGGTTCACAACTGACTACAAGTCAGGATCGAGGCTGATGCCGAGATTGATACTAAGATCATGCTATCATTCGTACCAACGGCTTGCTTGGTGGCATACCTTTACCATGTACTGTGCTAGTAATCATTGGCAAATGTCGGGCTTCTAGCTTAATTTCAACTTGTGAAGAGTTCTGGTTCAGCATAAGGCTGCTTGCGCATGAAGAGTCTGCGAGTGCTCAGGCCTTCGGCTTTACAAGCTTGTCGGGGTTGCTTGAGGGCTACATCCCTGAAGACCTATTCCAAACCCAACAGCCCAAACCGTATAAAACCCCAGACCCTAAACCCTATTAACACCTATGAACCCTATCAAACCTTATGAACCCTATAGAACCCTATAAAACCGTCCGGAACCATATAAAACCCTATTGAACCCTATAGAACCCTATGAACCCATCAAACCCTATAGAAGCCTATAAAACCCTATAGACCCCTATGAAACCCTATGAACAGAACCCTAAACCCTATAGAACCCAAGACCCCGAACTCCCCTTGAAGCCCTTGGAGCTCCTCTTTAAGAACCTACCCTTTCGCCCCTTTTTCTTTTTGAGTTCCCTTGCTAAAACCTAACTAGTGGGAACAAGGATATCCTTATTGTTAAGGGGCTGCTGTGGAACCCTAAACCTTGAACCCTAAACCCTGGACTCTAGAGTTTTTGATGTCTTCTCTGCGTCTGCCTTAAGAACCTAGGGATTGAGACGCGAGGCGAAGGCAGAACAAGAGAAGCTCCAGCTGAGCCAGCGGCTGGAGGCGCGTCTTCGGGGTCCCTTCGAAGGCTTTCGGGAGTGATCAGGGTTCGGGGTTTCCGGGTCCTTTAAAATTCAGGAGACTTTAGGTGGTGTATACAGTGCTTTAGCAAGAGTCTTTTTAAGGGGCTTCAGGGTTTGGGGTTTGGGTTCCCTTCCCTAAACCCTAAACCCTAAACCCTAAAACCCTAAGGGGTTTTAAAGGGTGCTTGCAAATTAGGGCTCTTAGGGCTAGGGATTTCGAGGATCCTTTTGGGCTTCAGGGTTTTACATAAAGTCGGGCTTTCAGGTCTTTAGAGTTTCTTGGCGTTCTTCTGGTTGGCTCTGTAGGACTTTTTTAAGTTTTTGGGGTTTCTATATGAGCTTTCTTGAGGTTTCAAGGCTTTGGCGCTCGAGTTTAGCTTCGTGGGATTCGATTCGGCCAGTGTTTTGGCCCTCAAAAAACCCTAGACCGTCTGGTAATAATATTAATAACAAAAAATAATAATAAGGAAACGCCCAACATAGTGTAGGTAGTTACTTTGTGAGCATCGGAGTCCTTCCATGTTGCTTTGTCTCGGTCTCGGGTCGCGGTTTTCCAACCTCGGGCCTGGGGATTGGGACCACGATAGGTGGGGCTTCGTACTTCCGCGGGCACGGGCGCCTGACCGTCGGAGTAAAGAGGATTCGTTAGCAGCGCTATGGCACCTTCCGAAATACTTGCAAGAAATCCAGCATTCTGGAGCTCGCTATTTGTGTAACTTTTGTTTCGTTTACGGCCGCATGGAGCCGCACAGAGGGCCTTTTGGAATGGCCTGGCCTTGGCGGTGCTTCTTCTTCTTCTTCACAGCTTGATCGCGAGCTTTTAAAGTCACGATTCCAGGTTACAGGAGGTCGAGCATCGTGTCGGTGACCAAATCAGTTTTCTCAAACGATTGCATACAATTACAGAGATTGGGACGAAGATTGCAATCAGTGACCATTATGCAAAAAGCATGGCAAAGATCCTTGAAATTCGCGGTGGCATGGCTCAAACTCCAGACCTTGCGGACTTTGGTGGCCATTACACGTCTCATGTTCTTTCTGGAATCGGGAGAAAGGCGCTGGCGGCCGGCGTCATAAAGTTTTTTAGGAGTGGTTCAGAAGTCAGCCAAGGTTTTAAATTAAAGCGTGGCTACAAAGTAGGGCTTACAGGGCGTTGTAGATATTGTTGGGCAGTTTAGTTTATGGTTTACAAGTATCAGAAGTCTAACGGGTACGGCCTGAGCAGCGGCCCAGTTACGAGTGAGGAGCTGGACAGAGACAGTGAATCGACGAGCAGCAAATCACCCGTGATCTATTCGTTTGCTTGATTCTCATGTACGTGCACAAACCCGAACCCCAAACAGCATGGTTCTGAAAAAAACCCACCGCACCCTCTAAGACTCTAAGCAGCTACGGCTACGGTCTAAAACTACCCGAGACACTTTTGACATGTGGAATTTTGAACAACTGGTTGGGGAGGCCTGGTTTTTCATCCGAAACTTCAATAGGGCACACCTACTGTCAAGAAGCCCCCAATGATTTTAAACTCGTTGACCTTTTACTTGTAGCATTCTTTTATTTTGCTCACCTTCGTAGTAACTCTTGTAGGCTTATAGTAGCCAGTATAGTAACACCCTGAACTCTAGACCCTAAGCCCGAAACCGTCTAGGCGCCCATACTTGCAGGACACATTGATTCGGCTCGAGACCCCGAACTTCCAACGCCTCTCTAAAAAAGGAAAATGCACCTTAAATCATCTTAAATCTGTTTTGGTTTCCTATTATGGTTTAAGGTATATTCCTTAAGTAAATCTTTTTGGGTTTCTTATGATGGTTTAAGGTATTTTCTTGAATGAAGGGCTTTTGTCTTTCGTTTTCGGCTCTTCAATGAGTCTAGACGCCACTCTAGGCGGCCTGAACTCGTAGCGGTTGGGCATCGGGAGGTTTAGGATTTGGGGGTTTAGGGTTTAGGGTTTAGGGTAGGACTTGGGGGCTGAGGAGTTTAGGCGTTTGCGCTTTTTGGGGGTTCAGCAATGAAACCCCAAACCCTAAACCCTAAAACCACAAACAGGGGATCATCGGCCAAAGATTCTCTTTGCTATAATCCCGAGCAATCCATGTTTCCCCTTTTTTGTCAACCCCAATATGTAAACCCAAAAGGCTGACCTCTTGGGTCTCGAGGTTAGGGCTTGCTTGAAGATCCAATAGCCTACCGAGTTAAGGATTATACCCTATAGTTAGTAGGGGAGCCATAACCTACTAAATGGCCTACCGTTTTAAGGGATAGACCCTAACTAAGCAGCCATAACCTACTCTTCTGTTTTAAGGATATCTAAGGAGCCAGAACCTACTTTTCTGTTTCAAGGGCTATACCCTATAACTAATATAAGGAGCCATAGCCTACTCTTCTGCGGGGCCCTAAACCCTAAAACCCCAAACCCTAAAGCTCTAAAGCCCTAAAACCCTAAAACCCTAAACCCTAAAACCCTAAAGCCCTAAAGCCCTAAAGCCCTAAAGCCTAAACCTGTAGGGCCCGGCCTGTGACATGGCAGGAGCTGAAGCAGCAGAAGGCGGAGAAGCTCGAGGCTCCTGGGCCCAGAATACGGGTTGATGATACAAGCCCTGCATTTCCCCCAGAATAAGGGTTTTGCTTACGGCTTTAGGGTTTTATGGTTTTGGGGGTTTAGGCTTTAGGGTCTAGGGTTTAGGGTCGTTAAGGTAATGCAGGATTTATATCATCAGCAGTAACACTGACTTCAGTTCGGTGATTCAGGACTGGAGTAGGACCGTCTCTGGCGAGTCTATGGAGGTACCCTGCGTAGAATGCCGACTGGGGTCCTTTACAGATTGCTGTCCTTCTAAACTGGCCAGCCTACACCCTAAACCCTACGCCCTAAACCCTTATCCAGTTGGGATGCTTTAGAGTTTCGGGCTGAAACCAAGTTTTTGCACATCTTCTACCGGATGGTGCAGACGGTACAAGGGTTCGAAAACGGAGCTTGACTAGTATCTTGACCCTCCGCCCGAACCGACAGAGCAGCAAGCCTAAACCCTAAACCCTAAAATCCCTAAACCGTAAACCGTAACCCGAAGACTATAGGGGTTAATTTAGGGTTTGCTCAAAAAAGCCTCGTGTTCCGGCATAGCACGAAAAGGAGACTGCGAAGGCATCTCCTTCCGCCACGCCTAGAATTCAAGCGATGTCTGTCATTTGGTTTAGGGTCAGAGCCTTATAAAAAGCCTCAATTATCCTGAATTTCTCAACCTTGAACCCGATAAACCCTATATATAAACCCTATATAACCCCTATAAACCCTCCAAACCTTCTAAGCCCTATAAAACCCTTTAAAAAGCCCTCTAAGCCCTATAAAACCCTATAAAAAGACCCTCTAAGCCCTAAAGGCAGAGAAGAAAGCCCTCCACCGCCTGGCCCTGCGCGAGAAGGCCCAGCTTTGGGCTCCTTTAAGGGACTGAAAGGTTCCCTTTTAGGGGTTTAGGGTTCCCTTTTAGCGTTTCCTTTAAGGGTTCCCTGAGGGGTTCACTTTAAGGGTTCCCTTTAAGGGTTGAGGGTTCCCTTTAAGGGCTCCCTTAGAGGTTTAGGGTTTTAGGGGTTCAGGGTTTAGGGGTTTAGGGTTTAGGGGTTAGGGGTTTAGGGTTTAGGGGTTTGGCTAGGTTGAGGGTTTAGGTTTTGGGCTTAGGATTCAGAGGGTCATAGTTCGGGTATCAGTGGTCAGGGACGAAGTTGAAGGTTTAAGGCTTCGAATTCAGCTGTTTTGTTCGCCATGGGGTGGAGTGGGATTGTGCCCCTGGTTGAGAGGTTCGAGCGGACTTTCGACATCAGAACAACAGCCCCATGAGCATCTGCCCAAGCTAGCGAAAGGCGCGTCCCCAAACGCCAGCCTTCAGAAACCCGATGAGCGCTCTAAGCCCTAAGCTGGATGAGTCTTGAACACGAGAGCCTACCAACCCTAAACCCGAGACGGCAGATGCTAGAGTAGGAGATTGCAGGCCAATCAGTCTGTCGAGACCGCTCTTGCGCCGCTGAAGGCAAGCTGTTCAGGGTAATGTAGAAGCCTATATAATTCACTATCCTACTTTGGGGTTCCTTATTATGGCTATAGTATTGTAGACAGCCGAAGCCCTATTCTAATTACAATGGCCCCGTTTGATGTTTCCCATTTATGGCATCGGCTGCAACGGCTGATGTCTTTTGCTTAAGGATATCGAGTTTGGGATGTTGCGGGTAGAAGGCTTCGAAGCTCTGTCCTGCATAGAGGTAAGGATCCATACGGGGGCTTCAGGGTTACGGGGGGTTGGGCCTTTCGTCAGCAAGGCCTGCCATCTTCAGTCTCATTCCTACCTGAAGCGTATCGAACTTATAGGGCCACCACGAAAAAGTAGGGGCTATGGTACGGTCTAGCAGCCTTCATCATGGTGCAGGATGCGGTGACACGTGACAGGCCTTGCCCCAGCAACTGCGCGAGGAGCAGACGAAGCTGCGTGCTGAGGCCGCGAAGATTAGCTTTAGAACCTCGGGCATTCGGGTTTGGCGTCTTAAGGTCTTAGAGTTTAAGTTTAATTGAGGACTTGGGAGCAGGGAAGTTGTAGTTTAAGCTGCAGACAAGAAGTGTTCGAAATGTCCTCGCCTGCAACCATAAGCCGTGAGTTCATGGCAATGCAAGGAAGCTTCTTCTTCATTGCCCTTGTGTGGATGTTCTGGTGCCTAGCAACGAGACGCCTGAAGACGGTTCGAGACTAAATCTCCCAGACTTAGGGTTTAGGATTTAGCGGTTAGGACTCCCAGATCCGTAAAGCACAGGAGCTTGTCTTCGGAACCTTCACGTGTACTCACTGCAGTAAGGTGGGTTTAGGCTTAGGGTTTGGGGTTTAGGGGTTTAGGGTTTAGCGGTTTAGGGTCTAGGGGTTTAGGGCTTAGGGCTTAGTGTTTCAGGTAGCCCCATAGGCCCTTAACCACAACACTTATCCTCCCAGTCCCCTCTTTGCTCCATGCCCAAATGGTCTCAGAAATCCTGAACTTAAAATCTACACCTCCATCAGAACTACGCTATAAAACCATTCCCTACAAGCCCCTAAACCTCTAAACCCGAAACTCTTAAGCCCTAAACCGTAAGCCGCAGCCCTTAATCTACCAAGGGCTTCGGTCCATCAGGGTTCAGGGGTTTAGGTTTCAGGTGCGGTGTTGCGTCAGTTCGCAGGTGCAGCAGATGGGACAGACCTTCGTTGGCGAGATCGCCAAGATGGTGGAGGGCACAAAGAAATTGAAGGCTTGGCTACTTGCCGGGATCACTCCTAAACCCTACCTGTGGCCCAGAAGACCTACATTTTAAGGAGCTATATATAGAAACCATATAAGAAACCCTAAAAAGGTAGGTCTTTTCGGCTACAGGCAAACCCTCAAACCCTAAGGTCTCGAGTCGCCTGGGAGGTTTCCTGCAAGGAAATGGGGTGAGGCCGCCCTTTTGGCGTAGGTGGGCAGTGGATACGGTGAGTCTTCTTGGATTCCAGTCTCGGGAACCATGACCCTACCCGCAAAACTCAAAGTCTGAATCATATTCTGCATCTGATTGTCGTAAACTGGTACTCTTGTTGCCAGGTGGCCTGCATCTTTCGGATCAGGGCTGCTAGTTCCGTATTCTGTGTGTGCATGCCTCTTCTTCCAACATGCGCAGATGCAGTCGGTTTACAAAGTCTACATCCATGCGTACAAGCATTCTACACCATGCCTGCATGTGGGCAGTTTTCTAAAATAGGAGCCCGAAAGAAGGCAGCACACTTATACAAAAAATAAAAGGGACCCTCCATTGCTCATTTACAGAACTATGCCCTAAACCCCTAAACCCTAAACCTAAACCCCTAACCTAAACCCCAAACCCCTATACACCCTAGTTTAGAATCCGAAGGAATGCAGCCACATAAGTGGTTCAACAAAACTGTCCAGTACCATCATGATAACTGCTACAGTTACGGTAGCTATGTAAAGACGCACAGTAGCACTTTCAATGGCACATGAAGGGTAGCCTGATACATCCTTACATCACAACTCAAACGAAAGCCCTCACATCCGCAACTTGAGACCAAATGTCTCCACATCATCTCTGACCCTCCACGCATGTGCCGAAGCCGCGAAGCGCAAGCCATCAGCTACCCTGAAGGCCCTACATTGAAACCCCACCACACGAAATTTTATATCCCAAGCTGTGAGTCCGGCCCCGGAAATCGCTAAAAACCCCTAAAGCCTATAGAACCGCCGGGGCACCCTGCAACTAAGCCCTGACGCCTAACGCCTTGGCCCGAGGCCCCATCAAGCCTTTCACCCCAAACTCTACACCAAGACCTTTCGTAAACGGAACAGTGTCGGTTCCAGAAAGAATTTCGAGTTCTGTGCTAGAGTCTTGCTAGAGTCCCCCTAAAACCTAAACCCTAAATCCTAAAACCTAAGCTAGAGTCTTGAGAGACCCCGAGATGTGATGAGGAGAGATCCAAGTCCCTCGAAGAGAAGTACCAGGCTGCCCTGGAGGCCTGCGGGGCTTGGGGGGGTTTTGGGTTTAGGGTTTTATGGTTTAGGGTTTAGGGTGTTAGGGTTTCGGGGTCTGGATGTGTGTTTCTGGGAGTTTTTGTTGCATTCTGAAGGCTTCTTCTGTCTACTAGCATCGATGATGCTGTTTGTCGTATGCTTGTGTTGGATTGTAGCGGTTTTCGGTCTCGTTGTCTATTTGGCCATTGGTTTCAGGTTTCAAGAGCCTGAGTGGCACACTTATGCTGCTTTACTTGTGATTTAGGGTTTAGGACTTAGGACCCTGAACCGCCTATTGATTGCGTCTACTATGTCTGACCGACCGAGGGGGTGCTTAGGTGTGCTAGTTTAGAGTTTAGGGTTTGGGGGTTTCAGGGTTATTCTAGGGTTAGGGGTGTAGGGCCGTGGGAATGAGTAGCGAGGTTATGGCTTTCAGTTCTAGGGCAAGCCCAAGATTTGATAGGCTGAGACTGTAGCGTGTGATGGGTTGCAGCCAATCAGGAACCTAACCAATATAGAGCCTAAACCCTATAAACATGTAAACCCTGTAATTGCAGGACCCTAAATCCTAAACCCTAAAACCCTCAAACCCTAAAGCCCGAAATCCTTAAAATCAGGACCCTCAAAGATACTCCAAATTGGGGCCTTTAGGGCTTGGGGCTTTGCGCTTTAGCCCCGGAACTCACGAAGCTAAGTCTTACCAGGAATCTCCAAACGAAGTTTACTAGCGGCCATATTTGATTTAGGGTTTAGGGTTAAGGATTTAGGGTTTAGGGTTTAGGGTTTAAGTTGAGGGAGCTTCGGCTACCAAGCTGCACAGCCACAAAGCAGAGGGCTATTCAGTTTTTTTCTGGTACACCGTCGTCTCCAGAAATCTCGCGAAGCACAACATTCTGGGCGGCACGATTGCCGACGCACGGTTTGGGTTTGGCGTCTGCAGGCAAGAAGTTACCGGCGGCGAACGGTTTGGCAACTCACGGTATGAAAATCAATTCGGCGAGCCTGGGATCTCGGTATTGCTTGTAATAGCAGCATATGTACACCCCAGTATTCAATTCAATGTGTTGCCAACCATTTGCTTGCATTCGGAAGATCCTCTAAACTGCCCATAGGCCCCTAAGCAGTTCCTTTGTGTGGTTTATGTTTAGAATCCTATAATTATAAGCTAATCCCCAAAAGGAACTACTTCGTGGCCTATGGGTTTAGGGTTTAGGGTTTAATCCCCAAAAGGAACGGGTATTGGGATTCCAAGCAGTGATGGAGCTTCGTCCGCTCGGACTCGGGAATTCAGGGTGGTGGTTTAGGGTTTAGGGTTTCGCAGCACGTCAAGTCCTACGGCTTGGGGTTCCATGCACAGCATTCGCTGCGAGGTGGAACTCTCGAAGCTGATCATACTACCTATAGTCTCCATGGTAGTTCCTTCTGGGGGTTCCCATGCTACTAGCAATTATATCAATATGGGCTAATAAAACCAATAAGGAACCACAATGGAGAGTGTAAGTGTAGGTAGACCCCGAGTCTGGGGCCAGCCCCCGAATTTTGGGTTCGTGAGGATGAGAAAAAGCGGCTCTGGGAAGTTTCTCGGACTGCTAGTCTAGCCGGTTCGCATTTTGTTACATATGGCTTTCGGTATGGGTCGCCAGGGCTTCTAACATCTAACGTTCCAAACTTCAGGAATATATACCTTTAAACTTTAATCATAGTAGGAGCCCTGATATGCTTCAAGATGGCTTCAGGCCTATTCCAGAACTACCAACCCTAAACCCTAAACTGTAATCTCTGTGTTTTTTGGACATTTAACCCCTAAAACCCCGAACCTGAAGACAAAAGCCCCCACGCCCCAGGACCGCAAGAAGCTGCAAGACACCGTCGCAGAGCTGCAGGTGCACAGACTACTATGTCCCAGCAACCCTTATAGCACACTCAAAAGACCCCGTATAGGAACCCTCACAAGCCCCGTAAAGCCCTGGGCTAAAGAGATGTCATGGCTTGCATGGTGTTTTTTAGTGGCCAGAATAGTTGCTGACACCACGCCCGTATGGCCCCACGCAATGACAAAGTGCGAGTCCCCAAAATCCCAGTCTAAAGAATAAGGCCCGTGTACTAAGCCCCTACGGCACCCTCATAGAACTCTTCGAGGAACCCTTTAAAGGAACCTTATCCCAACTATTTAGGTTACCAAGCTATCTGGAGCATCTCAGCTTTCTATATAATCTCCCGCGGCCTGGCATGATTGTTTTCGCACACTGCAGCAGTTTACCTGAACAATGAACAAGCATAGGTATTTGCACAACAAATGCAAAGATTGGTATACCAACGACTAGCCCAGTTTGTCGATTCACCTCCCATTGCAAACAGCCGGATAGAAGGGAGCGCCCGTTTGGACTCGGATCAGGATCCCCAAGTAAACCCTCAAAGCCCTAGACGAGCAGGAACACCCTACTAGCCTAAACCATAGTATATAGTAGTATATCATACATAATAGTATGTAGCAGTAGCACATGAAATTAAAATTCCCAAACCCCAAAAACCCGGAGTTTCTGACACAGGCACAAGACTCGGAGCAACCTCAGCCAAAGAAGAAAGCCGCACCGAAAGGCTACGAAACGGAGGGATTCCGGTGCAAGTTAGGGTGTAAGGTTAAGTTATGGGTTCAGGGTTTTTGGGGTCTTGGTTTAGGGTATAATTATCCCCGATTAAGGTATTTGTTGCCTTACTAAATATCCCTGTTTGATGTAAGATATATTCCTTAAAGTAGGTGTTTTGGAGTCTCTGGGAGCTTGGAGGATTGAGGTTTCGGTTTAGGTGTTAGGTTTTCTGGGGTTCAGGGATTGAGAGTTCAGCGTTTCCGGGGTCTTGGGACCCTCAAGTGCAGAGTATATACATGGTAAACCCAAGTGCCCTCATTTCCGAGTTCTGAGATTCGACATTAAAGCGGAGCAGTTGGGTTTGCAATTGAAAGTCGTCATGGCTTCCGGGTTCAGGGTTTTGCCGCTGTAAGGCTAGAAGTACATGAATTTGCGTTTTAAAGCGGTCATAGGCTTTTTCTACAGTATAGCCCCATAGTTACTAAGCCCCATGATCCTGTTGGTAGTGTTTGATTCCTTCCAGCCTTGCAGGCAAATAGGAGCTGCCGGGAATTCTGAGAGACATGGCTCCTTGTGGATAGATGGCCGCATCCATGGAAGCGTGACTCTAGGGTCCATGTACAGCAAGGTGTTGTGTGTGTTTCTGCTTTTGTTTTGCGGGGTTCCTTCAAGAACATCGCCGGCTGCGACTGAAGCTCTTGTTTACAATCGTGTCGTCTGTGTCTAACTAGAAAGTCATGTGAAGTTTCCGTGTAGGGCATAAGGGTTGGCATATCTAAGTCTTCATCGGACTTCTCTTAATGAAGCATGTGAGAACCTAAAGCACCTGTACATCCACCCCTTCAAGGCCCAAGTATCTACTGTATAGGTACACGGACCCTTAGGGTCTGGCGCCGTCTCAATGGTCAGTGTTGGTCCTTTCCGTAGCACTGTCGGGCAGTAGTGAGGCCAACAACAGCAGACACTATGAGAACAGGGCTCCCTGAACCCAAAGCGCTGCAGAACATCCCAAGCTCCCAGCGCTGAACCGTCAACCTTGACCCTAAACCCGGCCTAAACCCTAAACCCCAAAGCCTAAACCCTAAATCGTGGAACTACATGACAACGTAAGGAAACGATGCCATCCTTCCCTTTTCAAGCAACCTCCGGCTTCTGAACAGAATGCCGTGCCGCGTCTCACCTCGGTAGCGTTGGTGGTTTCGGGTGGCTCGAACACGCCATTGTTTTGAATGGCATTTAGGGTTTGTAAGGCTTGTTAGACTCGACAAGTTCTCGCACCATACTGCTAATTCTGTTAATTATTGCTTGTGATGGCTTCGGAGGAAAATGACGGCTCTTTTGCACGGCCTAAGAAACTAGTGGCCAGGACTTCTTGAACAACAGGCATGTAAGGAATTCGCTGGTGCCACAGATAGACCGATGCCGTACCTGCTTCACATTCTCTATTGAGGTGCTTCCCTCTGGCATCTGGCATCTAGTGTTGTCTCAAGGCACTGCGCCATGTTTCTGCATTTGCATCCAGGGGGGTGGAGCTTGGTGCTAGCTGTTTTCGGGGTCTTGACAACATGCACCCGGAGAGCAAACCGGAGCACCAACAGGAATACTTCGAAGGAAGATCCTTGATAGTATAACTATAATAAGGAACCCTAAACCCTAAACCCCCACTTAGGCTTCTATAAGCCCTCAACCCTAAACCCTAAGCCAGGAAGGCTTTAAGAAGGCTAGTGCTTTTTTTGCGCGGTAGGAGAGGCGTGTTGAGAAGCATTTTGTGCTTCGTAGCCGGCCTCTCCCGTCCATCGGCGACTTGTCGCTTACGACATAGACATGGACCTTATCATAGATTATATTATATTATATTATATTATATTTTATTATAGTATAGTATATTATATTGTATTATATTATATTATGTTAAATTAAGTTATATCATAATATAGTATATTAGTCTATATGACATTATATTATATTGCGACTTTAGGCTCACTTGCTTTGGTTGGCCTTGAATGCGCCAGGAAGCCCTTCGGTACGGAAGCTCTACAGCCCTCAATTCCCAAAGGCTCCTTGGTACTGCTATCAGACTTTCCCAAATCAGAATATCGATTACATATATCTTAATATAGAAACCCTACATTGTACTATATAGGTACTACTGGGAGCTCTGCAGTCTATAAACCGTACCTACTTTGAGGTTGACGTTTTAGGCCTTATATAGATCCCCAATAGAAACCGATGGGCCCTACATGAGGGCAGGCAAATGCCCAGAGTCCGAGAATTCGTCTTGACCACAGTGTAGTCACGGTTGCACTTCAAGGGCGAACCATGTCGATCAACGTGGAGGTGAGCCTTCTCAGTGGCAAGAGAGCTGCTGTTAACGTGGGGTTGGATGAGGATGTTGCAAGGTTGATGTTCCGCGCGCAGAGCGCACTTGAAGTCAAGACTGGAAAATTGCTGGACTCATCGGGAAATTTTCTGGATGGAAGAGTACTGATCAAGGACACCATGTTGGAGAATAATGCTTCATTGACCTTGCAGATAAGCAGAGTCCAAGCATTCGGCGCTTCCAGCGCTTTCGCTGCCATTCTTGGCGATCGATCGGTGGCGACCTGGGGCGAGGCTATTCAGGGTGGTGACAGTAGTGCCGTGCAGGAGCAGCTGCAGAATGTGCATCAGATTCAAGCCGGTAATTCTGCTTTTGCTGCAATTCTTGGCAATGGATCTGTCGTGATCTGGGGTCACCCTACCTTCGGTGGTGACGGTAGCTAAGTGGCACTTAGGGAAACTTTAAAATTTCCTGTGTGGTTCCCATAGAGGAACCTATTTTAAATTTTTAAGGGACCCAAAACTACAACCCAGCTTGCTAGGGAGTTTCGTTTCAGTTGCCAAAATAGGGATCCATAGTAAATAATGTGGTTTCCTTGTTATGGTCACTTAAATCAAGCTCCTGAACAAGAACCTAGGTGATGCTGTGCAGGCTCAGCTAAAGAACGTAGAGCTCATCCAAGTTTCTTCGACCGCTTTTGCAGCCCTTCGTGATGATGCTTAGCTGCGGAGTAGGTAACGTTTATCCGTATTGGCGCATCTATCTATCTATCTATCTATCTATCTATCTATATGTATATATATACACACATACATCTACATATATATATATGTTTACAGATGTGTATTTTAATTTTTATATATATATATACATTCACAAACAAAACCAACCATAAATTAAAAGGTTAACCTTCTTTGGGCTAGGGCAATCAGCCCCTAAGGATGGATCCGTTGTGACTTGGGGCAACGCTGGCACTGGTGGTGACAGCAGTGCTGTGCAAGACCAGCTGCGGAATGTAAGGCAGATCGCATCCTCTGACTGGGCTTTTGCTGCCATTCGGGCGGATGGATCTGTTGTGAGCTGGGGTGATGCCAGTTTTGGTGGCGACAGTATTGCTGTTCAGGCTCAGCTGACGAACGTGCAACAGATCCAAGCTACTGACGGCGCTTTTGCTGCACTTCTTGCCAACGGATCGGTCGTGACCTGGGGCGATGCAGACTGCGGTGGTGACACTAGCTCTGTCCGGGATCAGCTGAAGAATGTGCAGCGGATACAAGCAACAAGCTCCGCTTTTGCTGCCATCCTTGTCGATGGCTCTGTCATCGCCTGGGGCAATGCTCGCTGTGGTGGTGACAGCAGTGCTGTGCAGGATAAGCTGAAGAATGTGCAGCAGATCCAAGCCAATCAGGATGCTTTTGCAGCCATTCTTGCTGATGGATCTGTCGTGACCTGGGGTGATGCTCGCAACGGTGGTGACAGTAGTTCTGTACAGGATGAGCTGAAGACTGTGCAGCAGATCCAGGCCGCCGAAAAATCCTTTGCCGCCATTCTTGGCAACGGATCCGTCGTGACCTGGGGTCATGAGCACAAGGGTGGTGACAGTAGTGCCGTGCAGCATCAACTAAAGAATGTGCAGCAGATCGCAGCCAATCGCTGGGCTTTTGCAGCTATCCTTGCAGATGGATCCATCGTTTCCTGGGGTCATGATCTTGCTGGTGGTGACAGCAGCGCCGTGCGAGATCAGCTGAAGAATGTGCAGCAGATCCACGCTGCTTGGGAGGGTGCTTTCGCAGCCATCCTTGCCGACGAATCGGTCTGTTCCCCAGTAGTACCCCTTTTCTTGTGATTCCCATTAAGAAAACCAAATAGTATGAAAAAGGTTACCCTTATCAATAGGGGCCTACTGGGGAACCCTAAACCCTACTCTAAACCCCTAAACTCTAAACCCTAAACTCTAAACCCTAAACTGTAAACCCTAAACCCTAAACCCTCAACTCTAAACCCTGAACCCGGAGCCCAGGTCGTTACCTGGGGCTTAGCTGACATTGGTGGTGACAGCTCTGCCTTGGAGCAACAGCTGCGGAATGTGTAATATAGGAGCCTGAATCGGTTTAGGGTTTAGGGGTTTAGGGTTTAGACGTTCAGGGTTTAGAGGTTTAGGGGTTTATAGGGTTTAGGGTTAATACAGGAGCCTGAATAGCTAGCAATCCGGTTCCTCAGGCTTCCCTATCAAACCTATACTATATATATATACACACACACATACTATACTATACTCCGGAAGCCTTGTTGTAGTTATTACGGCCCCCCATTGTGTGGTTCTTGTAGTACTATATACCCCGAAATCCCATTCTGATTTCGAAGGCCCCTATATTGGCTGATTTGCTTCTATGGCTCGGCCTGGCAGTTGTTTCACAAAATCGGCGGAGGTGGAGGCTGTTTGGGAGAATATCTAGTTTGGGATTCAGGGTTTAGATTAGTCAGAGTACCGGCTCCTAGCCCATGTCTAGCTATACTCCATAATCTACACGAAAGGCCCATTGATTAAGGCTCTAATCGAATCAACCCAAAAGCCCATGCTCTAAGCCTAGGGCTCTAAGGGCTCCGACTTCATGACTTTCCTACAAGGCTTTTGGGCTATTTTGAGCCTGAGGGTATTGATTTCAGAGCCGCAATTGGCGAAAATCAGCCGGCCAATGCTTCTACTGCATGTTCCAGGTGCCGCCACTAGGGTTTATTTAGGATTTACGGTCCAGCGTCCAGGATTTAGGCTCAGGGTTTAGGGTGTACTTGCTCTCACCTCAGTAGGGTTTCGTGTGTACTGGCCCTCACCTTATACCTCGGATAATCTCTGAAACCCTGTGAAGCCGAAGCATTAACCTAAACCCTACCCTACCCTCCCCCTCCGACGATGCCTCCTCGACAACAAAGACAGCTGGCCAGTTTAGGGTTTAGGGTTTGGGGTTGGGGCCAGCTGTCGAGGACATTTTCAGGTGGGTAGTTACCCTTATAGGAGCCTTATAGAAGGTCTATATAACTGACAGAAGCCTTGTAGAAGCCCGTTTTCTACCCTAGACTCCCCACCTGTAGTTACTTGGAGTCCGAAGCACAGCACAGCCTTCATGCATGTCCATTTTTTTTGCCTGTTCCTTCAGAAGTGGACAGCATGGTATGTGAGATCCACGCATGTCCCCTGAATTTTGCATCCAGGCGTGAACCCAACAATCCGTCGCAAAAGAGTTAGGAGACTTAGGGGCTGAGTAGGTAGCCTTTAACCTTTTCGGGCTTATAGAATCCTGCTGTAAGTTCAAAGGCTAACCTTTCTTGGCCTAGGGTACTCCTCGGAAGATGTCAGAAGCTTTTTGTGTCAAACCCTAAACCCTAAACCCTAAACCCTATTCGTGCAGTCTTCGGCATGTCCATGCTGAGGCCTTGCTGCCCTGACTGCACAGGTTTTGAGCATGAGCCAGTCTTATTGTTTCGGGTTTCGTAGTTTAGGGCTTATAGGGTTTAGGGTTTTAGCCTTTAGGGGTTTAGGGGTTTCGGGTTTAGGGTTTAGTTATTTAGGGCTTATAGGGTTTCGGGTTTAGGGTTTAGTAATTTAGGGCTTATAAGGTTTAGGGTTTAGGGTTTTAGGCTTTAGGGGTTTAGGGGTTGCGGGTTTAGGGTTTAGTAATTTAGGGCTTATAGGGTTTAGGGTTTAGGGTTTTCGGCTTTAGGGGTTTAGGGGTTTCGGGTTTAGGATTTTTCCTAGCCTCCCCAAGGTGCGTTTGCATTTGAGCCACGTGGACGCGGAGGGCTCTGCCCGGGCGATGGAGCTGTTTAAGCTGTCTTGGGCTGAGCTCTACTACAGGGCTTTTTCGACGAGCTTTGATAACGCAGGGGAAGCTGAGTGGATGAGACATGCCTGTCACAGCATGCACACTCGTCAGAGAGTAGTATCATCTAGCTCCTGAAGTAGACCTCTTAGCTTCCATTAATGCACAAGCCTAAACAATTACCAGTCCTGTCGTACCCTTTAGGGGGGGATTCTGTTACCTATAGCACCCTTTAAGGGGGAACCTAATTAATTATAGATGACATCACCCCATAGTACCCTAAAAGGGGGACCCTATGATGGATCCCAAAACCCTAAACCCTAAAGAGTATTCCATATCGGCTTCCAGGCTCCTGGTGTATGCTGTAATTGTTTGCAAGCACCTGTTCTATTTACTGAGGCTGCTGTACTAAACACCTTCAAAAAGACCCGTTACAGTAAACTGAAGTAAGCCATTCTACACAAGAAACGCATATTAAAGATATGAAGGCCCCTACAGTAGGGAGTTTGGGGCGTTTGAGATTTTGTGGGCCATGGGGGTTCCGAGGGCTTGCAGCCTCTCGGAGGCCAGAAACGTACGTCAAAGCTTCAAGGGTCCGGGGTTTAGGGCTTGGGGTTTAGGATTTAGGGTTTCGGGCTTAGGGTTTAGGATTTAGGGTTTCGGGCTTAGGGTTTAGGATTTAGGGTTTCGGGCTTGGGGTTTAGGATT
>CAJNJA010058175.1:0-24127 GCA_905231915.1 Symbiodinium necroappetens
TCAGAGGCACATGCCCGCTACAAAGCATTGTAAGATCCTGGCAAGCTGTCACATCCCCGCCTGCCCTTCATGCAGGCACAACCTGTGTGGCCTTGCAGCTGAACCGGTTTGTTGTGCGGGACCGTGCAGTGCACAAGCTTTCCACACCAGTTTCCCTGCCGAACAAGATCCACCTCCCCTGCTGGGTTGAAGGTTCCCTAACCCAGCGTGAGTTTCTCTTGAGTGCTGCAGCAGTCCACTTAGGATCAACTCCCCACAGTGGGCACTATAGAGCTCTTCTGGTGGAAGGCACCGGTAAGATGTGGTGGACGGACGACGGTGAGACTCCGAGCCACTTCTCAGCCACGATGCACAATATTTTGTATCAACCGAAGCTAGCACATTTCGATCTCACACTCATCACTCTGCCTTCAGCTCTCCATCAACGCCGGAGCACTTACGTCACTCTGGTTCGAGGACTAAGGTCGTGGAACCCGAAGTAGGGGATCCACAGACAACCTCTCGGACAACGATGAGATCGAAAACGCATTGGAGGACGGCCCAGCCGGAGGCGGACCAGCAGCGGCAGCCAAGGCAACAGAGCCCAAGGGTCCTCCGATTCGGGCCGGAGGCCCGCCACCCGCGAAGGCCATGCCTCCGGCAGGAGTATTCTCTACTAGGTGTACCATCAACCACGGCCAGACGCCAAACTTGGCATCGTTGGCGACAGGACTGACCACAGATCAGCTGCTCCAGACACAGCACCCGGAGCTACATCGGCTGACATCCCGTTGGTTCGAGGAACAGAGCTGCCTCTACTCCGGCCGGGTTTCCCTCCCCAACAGGCTGGAGTGTAATGGTGGCCCGCGCAGATCCGGCCTCTCGAACATAGCTGTTTAGCAAGATGGAGAGACTTCATTGCAGGACTCAGCGTGGGCAGAAGTACCTGAGCAATACTAATGAGCTCCCCCACACACGCCACAGGTAGAACCCAAAACAGACATAAGTGCTCTTGCAGGTCATCCTCGCACCCTGCCCGGAGGGGCGAGGCAGACGCAGGAGCAGTGCTTATTCACAGCCTTATCAGGGTTTTTCGCACATAGGACAAGCTTGAGCCAAGTTCCTTTCCAGCAGTATGCTCCCCTTAGTTCTCATCCCACAAGGTTTCAATTACACCAACCCCCCGGTAGCCTGCTGTCCTACGGGACGGGGTGAATGCAGTTGCCGGGTGTCGGCACGGCCTGCAGCGGGAGCTTTCTGGAAGAGTTAGTTTCCAGACCGAGCGAGATCAAAACGAAGGAAAAGGAATTACTCCCAAGAAAGAGAGCTGCCCTCTCCAAAAGAAGGAAGAGAGAAATCTCACGGGAAGAAAGCTTAAAGAACCACAGTAGGTCGGTCAAACACTCGCAAAGCGAGGACAAGTTTCACAAAGTCGCGATCATCCTCTCGCTGCGTGTGAATGAATCATCCACCCGCTTCTTGTGAATGAAATGTTGTTTGGTTGTGGTTGTGGTTGTGGTTGTGGTTGTGTTTGTCGTTGTCGTTGCTGTTGCTGTTGTTGTTGTTGTTGTTGTTGCTGCTGCTGCCGCGGGGTCCGTGGCCACGTGGCCGCGTGACCGCGCATGCATGGCCGCGTAGCCGCGTCGCGCGTAAATAATACTATTGCGACCAGCACTGTGGAGGTGAATCTGACATGAACTAGAAAACCAGAACGACGAGGGAAACAGGTTTGCTCGATGCTCCTTTTCACGTAAAGATCACCCGGCCTACCAAAAGGCGGAGGTTGGCGGTCTCTGGCATCTTGCAGACCTGAGTGAAACCACAGTAAAGCGTTGGTCTGAACGAAGCCCCGACCGACGGCCAAGAGGTGGGGAGAGAGAAAGTGAGAGCGAGAGAGAGAGAGAGAGAGAGAGAGAGAGACTTGATATGCATACTATCTGCGTATATATATATATACATATATATGTATATTATATATATGTACACACACACCCACTTATATGCGCATATGTAATTAGATGCGCCAGTGAAACGCTTGCTTGCCATCTCTGGCGCCTGTGCTCTAGTCGTCGATTGTCATGCGGCTCCCTGCAAACTGAAACCGAAAGGCATCCAAGTCGTGAACATCCATCTTGTTCATTCCTCTTGATCGCAAAAGATCTCAGCTGGACCGCGATCAAAGAATTGGACCGACACAGTAAGAGAGGGAGAGAGAGCGAGAGAGAGAAAGCAACGCACAAACAAACAGACAGACCGACTGACAGAGACATGTGTGGGTATGTACACGAGGGTGAGGTTACACATGGATTATGCATCAACATGGATACATGCACATGGTGTACGTGCTTGCGGTGCCTGCCCGATCGTGGCCAGGAAGGCATGGGCGGTCATTGGCAAATCCACCCGCTTGGCGCGAGTCAAGGCGTCCAGCGCACCACGCCCCAGGGTCTGGCGAGTTCTACTAGGGCCCTTTTGACCTTGACCTTCCAATACTGTCTCGATGCTTACATCTGAAAGGGATTCTACGACGACTCCCGTTTAAGAAGAACTCCTCCATCGTTGCAAACTCTTATGGCCGGATGTCACACAGCGCTTCCAATGGTCCTCTAGACTGCTCTCACCGATACCACTCCTATTCACGCCTTGGCGACGAGTCCGGGTGCTGCTGGTTCCCTGAACATCTCAATGCAAGAGGTGCCGCATCGGAAGGGGCCTAAGCTAGTGCCCAATTTGCTTGTCATTCCCGCCTGAGATCGGTATGAACAGGTCCACATACCTTCGCAGACCGAAACATTGGAACAATCGAGCTGCTACGCCAATGAGCTAAGGTGCCAGAGTCTGTCGCTGGCCGCGCTGGCAGTGCCGACACCGGCCTTCTGGCACGGTAACCTGCACCTGCACATAATAATAGCAGTAGTAGTACTGTAGTACTGTAGTACTGTAGTACTAGTAGTAGTAGTAGTAGTAGTAGTAGTAGTAGTAGTAGACTTCAAGCCCGGCAGCAAAGGCAAGTACCCCGTCTCAACCCCCGAGCCTGTGGTTCTGCGGGATGGCGAGTCAGGACCTCACATGTAACTCTGGCACCTCATAGCACCTCTGCGACTTCGGTGTTATCCGGACCCCAAAATTTCAGTCCCGGACGTGCAAGCAGTGCTGCACGTACCGCGACCGGTCTGCCTCGTGGGTGCCATAGTCCTTTCAGGCAAGAATCTCTGCGAAGCTTGCATGGGGCCAATGGCTTCAGCTTCTCCTTTGTGCTGGGAAGATGAGGAGCCCAGACTTCGGCTCGGAGTGAGTGCCCGCAGTCGTACCTCACCACCTTCCACGGGCATGCGAAAGCGTGCTTTCACCTTTCCTGGCATCTTTATGCAAGTCTGACTCAGGCAGGCGCGAACTCGTTGCAACCTCTGCGTTCTGCTATTTGCCAAACCTGTGCTACTGTTGGATGTTGTATGCATCAAGAGTGCCGCCGTATCGACTGTTTTCCATCGCTGAAACCGAGGTGCAATGTCTGCGAAGTCTCGCCGTTGGTTGCCTTCCACCAAGGACAGCTCCTTGGAAGACATAGCGGCCAAGAAAGTGATTGGGTAGACATGTGTGCATGTGTATGCATCTATGCATGCAAGGGCATATGTCTGTTCATGCATTGGCACATATACGTAAATTCTTTGTGTGTGCATGTACCCTGAATGTATGTGACTTTGTGCACGCTTGCTTGTCGAAATGACATATTTGCAGACGCACGTAGATACATATGTATATACGGTTAACGCATAGAGACAGGCATGTGTGCTCAGAGACAAACACAGAGGAAGGCCTGACTGACAGCATGACTTACAACTTTTCTTTTCCAGGGCCCTGAGCTGGGGCCAGTCTCTGCAATGAAGAAAAAACTACGCTCTCTGGATATCTCTCTGAATCTTATCTCATCACATGGTCTCCGCCTGCATGACTTTGGTCCAGTGGATGGCCGGCTTCCTGCATGACATGATGTTCGTCAGCCTTGCTTATACATGTACCAAATTAGGTCCCGGGCAATTTCAGTCAAACGAATCACGTTCCATAGCGCACCCAGTCTGCGATACTACTTGGGTTATTCCTTGGGGTTGCATAGCTTAGTGTATTTAACTAAGGCCCCATGACTGATGTGCCAGGCCTGTTACGGCTTACTGGCTCAAAGTGGCTGGCTAAACTAAAATATTGAAGACGAGTGCTAGTTACAACAGCTGCTTGTGTCTGGGGCCATGTCGGACCGATGATGAGAAGCTTTGCATAGTGAGCGCAGTGGGTGTTGGTATGGGCTCAAGTGTATCCTGATATGAGGCATCTTGCTCTTCGTTGTCATGAACAGTTCCAGATTCGAAACTGCAAAGAAGCGACCTTTGCTGGGCTGCTTTCAGAGATCGCACGGACTCCAATCGCTTTCTGCAGAACGCTGACGTGCATTTTCGAGTCCTGGTTGCTAGATGCTGTTTGTGGGTCTGTACATGCTGGTGAAACTTCCTAATCGAAGCCGATGGTGCTGTACGGCCACTACCGGCAGTTCTCGAACGCGGGCACCTCATGCGGCCGGCCCTCAGGAGAGGTCCACTGCCTCCGTAGCCGTGCAGGGCAGGAGGAATACTGCATCTATGAAACGAGGCCTCTGTAGCATTTGCGTTGGACGGCTGCAGGTGTTCCTTGACCTGAAGCTGTTGCATGAATGCGCGTTGTGGTGCCGCCGTGTGCGCGCTGCCATTGCCTTGACAAGGAACTCCGTCTTCCAAGCGTCGAGTGGCTTGATTGCCTCCAGTCTTCAAAGATGCCCAGCTGCTTTGCCAACTCTTGCGGTATCTCGACTTGGCTCCGGTCATCAAAATCACCCAGCTTTTCCACGAAGGCATCGACGTCCCCGTCTTGGAGGCAGAGTGCTGACCCCGGTCCTAAACCAATCCTCACATCCCCCGAACCCGCAGTAGCATCAATGACAACGAGGAAGCGGGAACGTCTGTCGCGGCACAGGGTGCATCGCTCCTTGTTGTAGGACTTTTGCAGGAATGTGCAGAAACCTAGTGCTTAAAGTCCAGGACGAAGTTTTGCGGCATGCTTGTCGTCGTTCGTGTTGTTCGATGTGGGTTTCATAGCTTTCTGGAGTGCTCGTGGCGCTCGAGATCTTTCTTGCCGTGTGGTTCGCGGACACTTGTTTCAGACAACGCGCAAATAGTGTGGTTTTCGACAAAGTTCAAGTGTAATTCAAGTGTAATGCTCGGTGAATGCAGGTTTGCAACCAGATTTAGCAGCAAGGCAAGCCGATGGCAGGAAACATAAAACCTAATTCAAGTTCTAAATCCGTCACACCAAGACTCCAATCGTCAACCCTACCTAGATAAAGCCTTAAAGGCCCGAATCTGAAAAATAATCCCCTGCAGCCCTAAAGCCCAACAGTCGGGCCGCTGCAAAATCCGATGCAAAGGACCCTGCTACACGGCAAAACTCGGGGTTAGATCCTCCGCAGAAGAAAACGTGGCAGGAGGCATGGACAGCATCATCTTCGGCCAGCAGCAACAACAACAATCACACTCATCGCAATCAACCATATCACCAAAAACCCAAACAACTGAACAACGACACACAACAAACATCATGCAACAACGAATAGAAAACCGCAAGCAACAAACGCCAAAAGCAATCAGAAAACAACAAGCAGCATACAGCAAACAAGCCACAGCACCATCATAAACAAAAGTACATTCTCGCGACACGGAACAGCTCTGCGGAGGATTACGGCTTAGGAGCGGACCCTCGAAAGCCTGGGCCAAGTTGCCCAGCAGTTCTCCTGGAAAGTAGGTTTGTGGTTCGGGTTTCGTGGGCTGTTCAATCGGGAAGAATGGTGGACTGCATGAAGTCCTTC
The DNA here is from genome assembly GCA_905231915.1 of Symbiodinium necroappetens. NCBI lineage: Eukaryota > Dinophyceae > Suessiales > Symbiodiniaceae > Symbiodinium > Symbiodinium necroappetens. Next base: position 5,870 of record CAJNJA010058175.1, read on the forward strand.
TCTCGAGCTGGCGAAACGAGGATCCAGAGACCTGCCAAGCTTCAGTGCAGCAAATTTCTGCAGAAGCTCACCACCTCATGGTGGCCGTGTCTGCTAGCAATTGCTTCTTTCGACCTTGTTATTACCAACACGAATACAAAGCATGTTGAATCAGGGGACCCTCATGGGAACTCATGAACCGCTTCACATGACCCGCCTGTACTTGTCCAGTGCCAAGTTCACCGTGACACTGTCACCACCTCTTGGACGGCTTTGGTGAGTTCAGGACGGATGACACTTGCACGAAAGCCAGCAGACGGCAAACAAAGCCAGAATGGCAAAACCGAACTCAAGAGGCTGCGGCCAATGCCATCGCATCCGGCAGCTAAGGGACTAGGCAGCTAAGCGAGGCTGAAAGAACTGATGATGGGGTGCCGGGCAAGGAGCATCACCAGAAACACTTCAATCCTCCAACCAAATGTCGCAAAATCAAGCCTGCACGTCATGTTGGTGATGAGGATGACCACGGCGATAACGTTGTTGTTGTTGTTGTTGGTGGTGGTGGTGGTGATGGTCGTGGTGGTGGTGGCGGTGGTGGTGGTTGTTGTTGTTGTGGTTGCTGTTGTTGCTGTTGTTGTCGTTGTTGTTGGTGGTGGTGGTGCTGGTGGTGGCGGCGGTGGCGGTGGAGGTGGCGGCGGCGGCGGCAGCGGTGGTCGTGGCTTTGGCGTTGGTGTTGCTGCTGCTGCTGCTGGTGTTGTTGTTGTTGATGATGATGCCGCTGCTGTTGTTGCTGCTGCTGCTACAGCCATTAATGTCGTTGCGATAGTGGTGACTTTATGTAAGGACTCCCTCAGTTGAGAGGCTCTTCACTTCATCTGCAGATAGTGTGTCCAAGTCAATGTTGCTGCAGTCGAGGCGACTAGTTGGAGTCGCAAGTACAGCCTCACACACACTTAAAACCAGTACGAGTATCAAGATGGTGGTGGCGATCATGGTGGTAACGGAGGCGATAAGATAGTGATGATGATGATGATGATGGCGATGATGCTGGCGAGCGTGATGGTGACCAGGATGACGGTGACCAACAGTAGCTTTGTATGCTGTGTTTCTCGTTGCTTCAAGGGGTACCGGGCCTACCAAGTGCAGGATTCCGGCGTTCAGGAAGTGCTCCTGGCGGCTCCATGCGACCAAGAGAACACAAGAGAACACTCCCCCAAATGCCAGCAGCCCTCAGGTCCTTGGCTCCAAATTGAAGCAAGGCCTTGCCAAGGGCCTTCTCACCTTTTGTGCCAAAAAAATTCAATCTTGACTTCACATTGCCCGACAGCTGTCTGCTGCACGATCGATGATGGCGCTTGGGACATGGCCTTCGGATTCAAATATCCGAATGGCTTCCTCCAGTTCGCCGTCCTGCGTCAAGAAGGTGCCAGGGACTGAAGTCTAAATGTGTGTGCAACAGGGACCTTAGCGGCGAACTCCGCATACTTGAGGTTGCACCTGCACCGCTCCCAAAGCTCACCAATAAGACCGATAGAGATGACAAAACAACTTAAGGCCCAGACTTTGAAAAGTTTGACTCGGAGTGGTCCGCGAGCTCAAACATCTCAGCCGCCCGCTTGTAGAAGGCCTCATGATCGTGCACAATGTGTCGAAGACCGCATCGGTCCGAAGCTTGCTTGGCTCTTCCCTCTGCCTTGCACTCCTTGTGCTGCAGGCGCTCCGCCTTCTGCCCAAAAAGCGCCGTCACATCGTCTGAACACAGGAGCCGACATCGCGTCCGCAGGCACGTGGCCTCATACAGTTCTGCAACGGAGAGGAGGAGCTTGCCAGCCTGCAACCAAGCATTGCATCTGTTTGTTTTCGCGGTGTGAGTGTGCATGGACATCAGATGCTGATGGTGCATGTCTAAGAGTCTAACACCTGCTGACGAGACGTAAACCACAAAGCGACCTGTTGGAATCGGCCACCTGCGCTGTAGATGCTTACAGCCTGAAGCCATTCAGCGGGCACCGGATTACAGGAGGGCGAAGGGGGCATCACGATGTGAGACGCAGGGCTGCAGTCCTGTTCCAGCTGTTCGACCGCAAGCTGCGTGGAGACCTTTTTCAACACCTGTGGGAGAGCTGAGAGTTGGGCCAGGTGGAAGCCGAGCAGCAGACAAGCTCCGGACGTTGCCAGCTTCGGAAAGGTAGTTGGCCTGCAAGTAAGGAAAGCAGGACCACAACAGACGCAGCCTTCGAATCGTAAGGGTTGTGCAGCTCCATTCCCCCCTCACTGACAGGATCTAAGAAGCTGGCCTGGTCGGACTGCGAGCCCGACTTTTCCGCGCAAAAGGCACACTGCACGAAGCAGTTCCCAGCCTTTCAACTGCCATGTCAGACGGCTCCAACCTTCTGTGATTGGTCAAAAGGCCTCCTGCCACATCTTGGCCATCTTGTACTGGTTTGCTGCTTGCTGGTAGATTTCAATGGCCTTTTTGTGGCATCCACTGAAAGGGACATGTCAACGGCGCTTACAGCTCGCCTCATCGTACTTGGGTCCGCCGGAGAGATAGCCCCAAAGACCACCGCCTCACACTTCCCAGGCAGTTTGCATGGCCGCTCCCAAGTTGTCACCTTGATCTCGACGAGTGAACTTGGTTTGGCACCACCCTTCATCTTCTGCTCAGCCTTCTTGACCAACCTGAAGGGCTCACACACACAAATCAAACACCATCGAGAGACTTGCAGACCGAGGATTCCTTCCCAAAATTCGTGGCAAGACGACGGGAAAGTGCTACGCGGCTACGTGGTGACTACGTGGTCTCTCAGTGTGGAGCTCTTCCGCAGCTGTAGCCGACATGACCTGAACGTTTGCACTTTGCAAAGGAAAGCGTCGGCGCAGGTCGGGACCCGGGAGTCTGGCGAAGATCGGCGAATGCGGCGCGGAAAAGGCAAAAGGCTTTGGTGACTCTACTGCGCACAATGCTCGTGGATGGGCTGTGAGGTGTGGCTACAAAAGCTGCACGTGCTGCAAACTTCAGGTCGTGAAGGAACCTGCAGAGAAAGCCGAGTGTCTAGCCCTCAGCCAAAAACTACAAACCATGGCAGCAGAATACCTGCCAGATTGGTAGAAGCAGCCGCAGCCACGCAGCTGACAGCATCAATGGAGAAAGCGAGCACATCCAAAACCATGGAACTTTGCGCGCTTTGGTCGATTTCCTGTCTCTTGTGGAGCTGCGCTTCTTGCCGCTCTGAAGATCTCCTGAGCATGGTAGAGGCTCGCCCCCGGTGCCCATGCAAGAGCCTTCATGGGTCCGCGCATGTCCCTCCCCCCCGGTCCGATCTCGCCTCCGGCTTGCTCCCCCTTTTGCCTTTTGACCACGCAACATGTTGAGACCACCTGCTTCGAAGCGAAGCAACGAGGCCCGGACAGGACCATGTAGAAGCGATCCACACGTTTGCCCATGGCCCAAAGGGTGTCGAAGTAGGAGCTTGCTTTCACCTCCGCAAAGGACTTCGCCGAAGGGTCATTAAGCAAAAGGAAGAGCTGAGAGTCGAACGGCATGCCCACAGGAAGCCTCCGGCCAGCCCTGGTAGAGCTCCACCTAAGCAGCCCGAAGAACCCCTAAAAACCCCCAAACCCCTTTGTTCTGCAAGCCTACACTCGCTCCTTAAGGCAGGGGCCGATTAATCTCGAGGGTGTGATCTGATTACATTGCCGCTGCTGTGGATCCCAGGACTGAGAGTCGCACGCCATGAACGCTCTCATGTTCCGGACACTCGCCATGGCCCCACAGCTGCTTTGCAGAGGCCTGGGAACCAGGTTCCACACTTGGGCTCGGCTGCGGGGTTGTTTGGTGCTGGCGCTTTGGCAGTTCTGGCTTGTCATGAGTATGAGACCGGAGGAGTCATGCTAACACAATGCTAACACGAGCCGTTGTTCTAGGCAAGGAGGGTTCAGCGGTTGTGACCATCTCCGGCAAAAGCAGTACCTCTTCGCCCCAGAAATTGCATCAAACAAAGCTCCGGCCGGAATTCTGGGATTTCTTCTGGATGGACTCAGCAGATACAAAAAAGGGCCCGTGCGGAGGCCAAGCGGACCCTCTGCGCCGAGGCAAGGCCTCGATGAATGGAGCAGGCGGCTTCTGCTATCAGCTTCGGCTCTAGGATCGGTGAAAAACACGTAACTGTAAGTTTGTAAGGCTGCAACTCGCCACCTCAGTGAAAGGATCAGTGTCGCGAGACAGAGCTGATGGCAAGCTCGGTCCAGCACAGTTTTGGCAACTGTCCGCATGTACCTCTTCTTTCACGGATCCACGGCTCGCATGCAACCAGCCACGAGCGCTTCCTTGCATTGTCCGAGAGGATGGTGATGCGGCATCCATTCCGTAGGACACGATCCATCCTGACTCTGGGTGGGGGAGATGGCCGGAGGAACTGCAGCCTGTAGCTACGGCCCGGACTCTACGAAAAGGTGCTCGGTCATCATGTGAAAGCTAGACCTCTGATGCCGACCGGCGTGAGGTGACTGAGGGTCTCTGTTGCGGTGCTCGAAGCTAGGAGGCCGCACTCTGCCGCCTCGTCACCAGACACGAAAGGCCTTGGTGCGCTTCTGCTTTGGAGTTCATGAGCCGTTGCATGGCCGACACTAGACCAGCTTAGCTTGCCGCGGCTCGGGAAAATTGATAAAAATGTGGGAGATAGAGCTGCTTGGAAATAGCGACCTGATCTAATTCTGAGCAAGTCTTCGGAGCATGCTTGTAAGCAGCAAAGGCTAAACTTGACTCGCAGCCGGGTGCCGCGCTCCAAGGTCTGAGCAGCTTCCCCGCAAACGATGGAAATGTTGCGAAGGCCCTGTGCCGACCGCTGAAGACTTCAATTTCTCCGAACAGAAACGGGGGCTCCATACACAACTGTGCCGTGCCTGGAATACAGCCTTCTGCAGTATGCTGTGCGCCTCAACCACAGCTTTCTTATGCTTTCTTCCAAGATTCGCATATACACCCTGCGTCCGAGGCTTTAACTCGGTCGCGCATGATCTCGAGAGCGATCTGGCAAGGAATACTCACCAGCAAGCCGGTGGGGGCTGGACTGAAGAGGCATCTTGGCCGACTGTGGCAGGCGCACCCATTTGATGCGGCTGTCTTGGGCGGCCTGCGCAGCAACCTCCAACGCGGCCAGCACCCACGACTTCGATGTTCAGGGAGGCGAGGCTCAGAGCCGTACCCATTCGCCACCACCAGCTCCGAGCCTCAGCAAAGTTGACTGCTGCCCTCCCCAAGAACCAAGCGCATGATTTTTGTTCGTTCTCAGGGTCAGCAAAACGGGTGGCAGGTGATGCCAGGCTTAGCTCAAGGGGAAGCCGCCTGCTGGAGGGTCTTCCTCGTTTTCGCAGGTGGCTTCACTTCAAGGCTTCGCATGTGCACTTTTGTAGGGTATTGTAGGAAAATCGGTGAATGGGACGGACTCTCAAGCCGGAGGCTCTTTAGCCATTTCGGCAAGAGGCACTGGCTCTTCCACTCGCTAAAATCGTTACAGCTGCTAGAGTGAAGCTTTTGTGAACTTCTCCGGCATGCTCTCCTTCCTGGGCCACAGCCCAAGGCACCAGCAATTTTGCAAATGCCCCAAGATTTGCAGCCAAAAGGCGCCATCAATGCAAAGTGACCTCCCGGGCGCGAGAGCAGCTCGCCTGGAGCATCAAACTCAACAACCTCCCCCTTGTTCAGCACCAGAATCCTCCGCAGGAAGGCACGTTCTGCAGCTCTCTGTGACGGCATGGAGATCTCCTGTCATAATCCAGTATAGTGCTCAAGCGGTGGGCGACAGTGAGGACAGTACACTTTTGATGACCTTGCCGACAGGATGTGCCAGCACAATCCGTACCTTGCTGTGCCTTGCACCGATCACTGCTGCACGGCCTTGGGACCAGTGCGCTTGGAGCACGTTCTTGATGAGAGCGTCTGTCTGCTCATCCTGCAAGCAAGAAGCTAAGAATGCAGGGCCTCGGCGCCGTCTTCTCAAAGTCCCTGCTGTGAGACAAGGCTCCACAGAAGATGTGGCTTCATCCAGCACCATGATCCGGTTCTTCCTGACAAAAGCCTGGGGCGTGCACCAGCACAAACTACGGAACAAATGCAGCACTGTCTGCTCATCAAGCGCCAAGGTGCCCGGGCAATGCACAGTAGCTGTCGCTGACCCTTGCAACTGGACGCTTTGTCACTCCAAACAAAGCAAGAGGAGAATATAGCAGGATATAGCAGGATAACAAGAACGAGGAATGCCCACCTGCGAGAGATTCCCACCCTGTTCGGCAATCGCCATCTCCAAGCCCGCCTCCTTCACAAGACCTTTCAAGGCTGTCGCGTCGAAAAACAAGGCGCCCCGAGTGCACAGACTGCTCGCTGCATCCCAGGCGCCCTGTAGACCCACCTGCTCCAGCGCGCCTGTGAGCACGGTGTCGTCCGAAGCCCGGCGAAATGGGTCCAAGTTGGAGCGTAAAGAGCCACTGAAGACGATGGGCTCCTGGCCGTCATGCTACGCTTCAAAGACGCAGCTGGACGAAGCGTGGCGATGCAGCTTTGTGAGAAGAAAGCTGATGATGAATTGCCATTCCTGCGGGATGATGGCTAGATTCTGCCGCAGGGTGTGCACGCCGACCGTCGCGATGTCAATGCCATCGATCATGATTCTGCCTCCACACGGGTCCTTGATAGAGTCAGTTGTGTACATCACAGCTTGTGCCAGCCTGGATGAGGCTTGCGCTCGAAGTGCACGCAAATCACATGAGTGAACGGCAAGTTGCAACCATGCGAAATAGAGCCATGACTACGCTTGATTTACCGGCGCCACTTCGTCCACAAATTCCTACCTGATCTGCGAGGCAATCACTTCTGAGGTTCTTCGGTGCTGCAGCTCTCTTCGCCGAGCGATTGCTGACAAGGTGCGCGAGTACCCGCATTGGCGGAAAAGCAAACATCCTTCAAGACCAGGTCACCATCCCGGTACTGCACAGAAACCTTGCAACTTGCAGAGTCTGAGGCTTGAGATGCTTCATAGGCAACTCTTGGTTACGACTTTCTCTCAAGTAGCATCATCGAATGCGATGGATCCTTGGGGCCACTCCTGCAGCTTGATGTCCCGTGGCTGAACAAGATCAGGCTCTTGTGGAACTTTCTCGAAACTCAGAACGCGCTCGCAAGCGGTCAGCATCTGCCCAATAAGGATTGCCAGCTTCGTGCATCTCTGGAACATCGCCGTCATCTGTATCGCATAGACAAGTGCCAAGCCCACGGTGTTGCCATCTATGGAACTTCGGAGACCGACAGCCAGGAAGGTGAAGCTGCCGATGATAAACACGGTCAAGAGTTCCAAGCGAAACTGGAGCCAAATGTCGGACATGCTGGCTGCGTGGAAGAAGCGCAGGTTGTGCCGCATAACCCTCGTGTGTGCTTCGTGAAAACGCTCCTGATGTCCCCAAGCACAGATTGTCTGCAAGCCCGACAATGTCTCCGAGAAGGAGGTGTAGATCGGAGATTTCGATGCACTTTCGAATCGCTGCAGAGCACGCAAGAGATATCCCGACTGAACGGTAACGAGGACGAAGACAATAGACAGCAAACACAGAATGGCAGCGAACCACGGCACAGCGAAGATGGTCAGCCCGAAGATGATAAAGAGCAGCGAACAGTTTGACAGGAATTGACTTAAAAGCTCCGGCAGCTGCGTGTCTGTGAACTCCAGATCTTTGGAAAATTTATTGCAGATTTCTCCGGTCGTGACGACGTCAAAGTAGGTTGTGACAGGTGCCCTCAGGAGACGCCAAAGCATATCGTTGTGCAGAAGCCGTGCGGCACGAAAGCTGGCCAGTGCACAAAAGGTGATGCGCAGCACCAACAGCACCACCAGCACAGCAAGCAAGACTAAAGAAGTGGAGAACTCCGACTGGCCAGCGGCCCACTCAGTGAGGCTCACATCGGTGATGACGCGACAACCCTGTCCTGCCAAGAAAATAAGGCAAATGGGTACACCGATTAGCAAACCCCGTTGCGAACGCCCACCAGGCCCTCCAAGCCACTTGCCCAGAGCAGTGAGTGGGAAGGTCTGGGCTACGGTGTCTGCTCGCATCAGACGCCGAGATGCTTCTCTTGGGGCCTTGCTCGGCGACTTCATAGATTCGATTGGCTTGGTCTGTGTCGGCTCAGTGTCCACATGGGGAAGATTTCCGACTTGCTGGCGCAGCTCTTCCGGAGACCCATCTGCAAGGATCGCCCCATCACTCATGATGAGAATCCTTTCAAAGTTCCGCAAGAGATGAGTGTGGGAGGACACGGCACACACCAATGTGCAACCACTGGTCATGCGGATCAGGCCCTCAACAACAGTCTGCGCCGTCAGCGTGTCCAAGGCAGAAAAGGGGGAGTCCAAGATGACAACATCAGCATTTCTTGTTGCAGCTGCATACAAGCAGCGTGCCAAGCCCACCCGAGCTTTCTGCCCACCAGAGAGGTTGATCCCCCGCTCTCCGATGTCTGTCAGGTCTCCATCCAATAAGGCTTCTAAGTCAGTCTGCAGCGCTGCAGCTTCGAGAGTTTCATCGTAAATGTCCTGTCACGACACAAACACGGCTTGACTAGCACCATCTCTTCTCCGACACGTCCTAACGGTCCTAGCGATGGCCGAAAGCCGCTGCTTTTGTTAAGCCTTACGAGTACTTTTGTCTCTGAGGGCGTGGCATGAAGCAAGCTCTCGGACCTTTGACAAAGCAGACCTGCCTTTTCACACCAAGCAGTACCTGTCCTCATCCATGGGCAGGCCGAAAAGGATGTTTGCTCGCAAGGTGGCATTCTGAATCCAGGGCACCTGCCATCCACAAGCACGCACCTATGCAATCTTCAGTAGTATCATGTCATGTCCGCATGGCGTCGCAGTCTTGCCGTGCGCTCTTGAGATGTGTGCTTCTGTCATCATCATCCATACCCGTCTTCAGTGGTGTATGTGGCTCAAAGTAGAAGGGTTTGGAATCTCCGAGGCAAGTTGTCCAAACATCTCTACCTGAATGTAGCACGACTCCAGGGCACCTGCGCCAGGTACGCCACCCGGCCATCCAGAAAGCTGCTGCCTTGGAGAAGATGCATCTCATCCAGCAGCATCGACAGGAAGGAGGTCTTGCCAGAGCCAACCGGACCCAGGATGGCGACTCGGCTGCCGCGAACCAGCCGACAAGAAGGGATCCGCAAGCGAAACGCCAGGGCGGGATCCCAGCAACACACAACCCCCTCGGCAAAAGCGGCATGGGCTGAATACTCTGGGTCGTTTGTGGGACCTTCAGCACGCCGACGACTCTCTTCAAGCAGGAGAAACGCGGAGATTCGCTTTGCTGCTACGAGGCAGTCTTGAGTTGCGGCAAATGACGTCGCGAGCAAGTTCATCGGAAACCTGAGGGTGTTCAGTAGTCCAAGGATCATGATGGCCTCGGACAGCTCCAGCTCCCCATCCTGCCACATCTTCCCGGCCAGTATCAGCCCCAGGGCAACTGCCTCATTCTCTAAAGACTCTAAAAGTCACCAGGCGCTTCGGAAAAAAAAGGTATCCATAAACTGAGCCACCGGGCTGGCGTCACTAAGAGGAGGCCCTCGCGCACTGCAATCTTCATCAAAAGGGAGGCGCAAAGCTTTGCACACTCTCGCCGTCTAACAGAAGCAACGTATTGGAAAATGGCAGCTTCCCATGCATACAGTTTGGCCACTCGGATACCCTGCACCACTTCAGTGACGAACTTCATTCGCTCATCAGTGAAGGCCAGGGCTTTGACGCGAATCTGGCCTCCCCTCTTCGCGAGGAGGTGTTGAACCGGAACTGTGACGAATAAGAACGCGAGACCGATAAATCCTGCGGGGCCGATGCGGAAGGCCATGACAATGCCACAGAATATCATCATCACCGGGCTGATCCAAAGAAAATGAAAGACTTGGGCGGCCATCACGAATTTCCTGAACAAGTGATTGCAGACTCTCTGCAGCATGTCAAGTGGCATCCATGTTTGCCTCGTTCACTTCTTGCAGCAAAGCCGCTCAGCGTCAACGGCCATCAAGTTCGTGGTTTTGCCCGTGGAGCCGCCAGATCGTGCCAGCACAGACATGTTGATGGCCTTCTCGTAGATGGCACTCATGGCAGCAGTCCTCAACAGTTCAACTATCCCTTTAGCCCTTAGCTCCAGTTCGCTGTATCCTTGGCAACATTGCAGGACTTACCTCTGCCCAGAACACGCCTCGACAAGACTGCCAAGACAAAGCCGTGCCGGAAGAACTCGGAGACGAGGACCGAGGATGCCAGGGCCGAGGTAAAGATCAGGGAAGCCATCAGCCAGCCTTCACCTTAGGGGCATCTTAGACTTAGAGAGCTTTGGAACTGCCGTGGTGAGACTTCAGGGGGCCTGGAGTGGCCGCAGGCGTGTTGAGAAAACTCACCAAGCTCTGGATGAGGAGCGGCTGGGCCAACTGCACACCTCAGAGCTGATGCCCCCTGGTCTGTCTTGCTCTTTGATGCCAGGGCTGCGCATCTGTGACGATGACTAGTGACGATGGTTTCACCGAGGTGCTCATGAACAGGAGCAGCAGGGATGCAGAAGCCGCCACGCGACCTGCGTTCGCGCGAATCATGGCCCTGGCGACCGATGGCGTTTTCCTCTGCCTGATCTGGTAGCAAAACTGAAGCAATGCCACAGAAGCGCTACTATGAGGGCTCCTGTAAAAGTTACTGATACATGGGAGCTTTTCAGCAACTGCGAAGCCACGCGGCTGCTCCACCTCCCAAGCAAGCTTGAAGCGATGCACGGCTGCGTCCACCGTTTGTCCTGCAAAATGCCAGGGTACATTGCGAGGATATGAAAGGCACTTCCCGGAGTCAGGCCTGCAGGTGCTTTCCAAACATCATGGACCTCTAGGTTGCCGTTTACCGCTTTCCGTGCCAAAGGTGTGAGCCAACTGATGCTCGCCACTGACCAGAAGTGGGCACGCTCAAGAGGGTGCTCTTGACCTCCATGCTGGCTTGATGCCAGAAGTGTTCAAGGCCACTTTTGCACTTAAAAAGTCATTCTGCAACCAACAAGCTCAATCAGCGAGGCATACCAGGCCTTCTGCAACGTCTGCTGCCATTCGTTGGCACGCGGCTCACGCTGCAAAACTAGATTGCATTGACTCTGGCTGATCCATAAAGGTAGCTGGATCATTGGATGTGGCACTCTTGTCTGATTACTCTCCCTAACTTTTCTGAAAAGCAAATATGCGTCTCCATGACTGCAAAGCCTGAGGCGGCTGAGGCAGGGCCGGATATGGCAACGCATGCCGCTGCTGCAGTCAAGCTCCTTAAATGCCTTTTCAGGGGGCCCGAGTTAGAAGAACTACCCATGCGAACTTCCCGGGATGCCAGGCTCCAAGTGCACCAGACCCTGGTCGATGGAGCCATCAAACCTCGGCTTGCTCGAAGAGGATCGAGTTGCTTACTGTTTTTGCAAATCATACCCTGAGCACTCTCATTACAACTACTGCTAGCATCATCTTGGATGGGAATGTTCTACCACAGTGACCAGCATTGGCTGGTGTGGGAGTACTGTCTTTTGGCCATTGAGCAATGGCATAGAACATGCTACAGGGCCGCATGCATGTTGCATGCGATGCGAAGCATCTACTCACTCTGTCACTTCTAAGTCTCTGGCACAGACTTCCATCGAAACCGAGCTTCATGAAAACCTCTGCAGACTTAGCATCGGTGTTATTAGCGCTGGGTTTCCCGGCAAGACGGCGGAAGTCGTGGCAAAACACGTGACTGCTTCCACAAGTGTGAGGCAAATCAATGTGATACCCCATTGGACATGACGAAGCGCCGCATCAACAAACTACAGCAAAGTAGACACTTGCCTCTGAATAAAGTCAGGAAGAGTAACATCAGCAAAAAGTCGTTGCCAAACCGCTAGCAGTCGGGCTGCTGCATGCAGAACATGTGTTGCAAAGGATGTGGTGGGCGTTGCAGTTCAAATCGGCAGCATGTCACTAGCCACCATCGCCAGCGGCTACCTGCTTTGGCCTTTTACCCTGAGCCTGGCGCCTCGAACCTGCCTGACCCGGGGGAGTGACACAAGGCCCCGTGCGATTCCGACATGCGCTCTCAAATCTGTCCTCTCTCGCAAAGGATAAACTTTCGAAGCAGATTTTGGGCATTCGCTTTTGTGATGGGGTTGCTCACCACAGCCCTCCTGGCACGGCAGCTCCCATGACGACTGCAAGTTGCGTGGTGATTGCGCTGCAGGGCTTATGACCCCGGCAGCCACACGTTTGGTGTTCACAACCTCTTGGCAGATTAGGATTGGCCCAAGAGGCGAGTTGAAGGGGTCTGCCTGTTCAATCACCACGAAGATCAAAAGCCTTCAGACGGCTGTTTCCTTGATCACACGTGCTTCGGCCCGTAGAACCATCCCACTCCCTTCAAGGCCTGGCCAGTCATGAGGGCTCAGCTCTGCATGCTGCTCAGAATGAAAACCATCTATGACAATGAGAGGTACCAGGCCGCCATGCCCGATGCACCGTGCTGCGGTGATGTTGCAAAGACTACTTGTCGCAGCACTGCCAAGACTGAGCCCTTCAAGCAAGTAAGGCTTCGGCACTCGTGCAGTCTTTGCTGCAAAGCCCTGCGGGCTGCGGGGCCTTGGCATTTCGGTCTCTGATGCACTTCAAGCCCTCAAGCCCCATGTCGAGAAGCCCGATGAAACCTGATCACTTCTGGCAACATCTGTCGATCTTCTTCTCCCTTCGATTCCATCCTGACCCAAGCTCCGAGGACAACCCCGAGACGTCCGGAGCCCGAGGCGCCGAATCTCTTCAAGCCCCAGCTGTGCAACTCCTGCACCTCGGAAACCGGTAAAAGGACACTGACAAGCGAGAACCATTTAAGCCGTAAGCCTTCTACCAGCGAGTGTGCCAGGTGCTGCTTCACTCGCTTTTCCGAGAGATGGGCTGTCGTCCAGTGGTAGGGCAAATTTTGTGTGGCATCAGCGACTTGTGTGAAGACTGAGCTGCTACAAACTTCCTCATTTGACCCTGCCATGTCTCGCGGCCAGAAGCCTGCAGGAAAAACTTCGCTCCGGCACGAACCATTCGTTCAAAACTTTGGCAGCGCCGACGAAGTATATTGCTCCGATTGTGGTGCTCAGCTTGAGCATCTGCCTCTGCCAGAGCGCTCCAGCATTCCGGCTGCAAGCCGAGCACTCAACAAACGAAGCAATTCATGGGGTGTTTTGGGAGCAGGCTTCAGAAGAGTTTTTTGCACCACAAACCTGGGAAAAGCACCCCAACTGATGCTTCCGCTGCCTCTGCAGCTTCGGCATCATTGAAAGGCTGCAGCCCTTTGGGAGCAATCGAGATAAAAGGGTCAGCAACACAACCACGTGTGAGTTTCGATTGCTGTTCCCTGAAGCTTTGGCCTCTGCTCTCTTGGGAGAGGCTGGGCCCTGGCCCTGTCTTGTCTAACGCTCTGAGCATGTCACTTCAAAGCACTTTCAGGATATCAAGTACGGCAAATACGGTCAATCTATACTTACTCACTATTCATGGACATGAGTGACGTTGGTTGGGTATTGGGTATACCTCGAGAGGAACCTCAGGCAAGCCACGAAAAATAACTCCCGCTCAAGACAGTGGATGCTGCTTCAGCAGTCGCAGCGCCGCGTCATGTTTCATTGGACGGCTTCGTTTGCATGGCCGTGTTGTAGCCTGCCGACAAACCCGGTCGCGGGTCCGACAGTCCGACAGACTCAGCTGTGCCTTCTTGGAAATGAGAGATCGCGGCCTCAACTGCACTGGCTGCCCCGTTAGATGTGTGATGATGCTGAGAGAGCTGAGGCAGCATCCACAAGGTCAGGTCCATAAGCTGCGCAGTTCGACAGATTCTTCACAACCTTTGAAGCGGTCAAAGTCATCAGAAAGATCGCGACGAGCCACATCCAACAGCAGCCTGGCTCAATCGCTGTACATCGGTCTTGTTGGACTTGTTCCCCATGCAGCCGAGGTCGATCAGAGTCACATGCTGTGTCTCCTCCAGCACTGCCGCTACATGCATAAAGAAGCCATACAAAGCGAGGTTTCGTTCGAGTCCTCGTCCCAAAGGATATTCTGAGTGCCGGCGTCGTTGTGCTGTCGGCCCCCATATCGCCTCAAAAAAGCACTCCTGCCTCTTTTGTGCCTCTTTTGGGCTTGCACTCATCTTCGGAGCTGGATCTGAGGCCTGTGAAAGTTTGCTAAGCACTCTCCAACTTTGCCGAAGACTTTCATGAGATCGGCTTTGCGGCCCTTCCTGCTGGAGAATTGTCACTTTTTCACAAGGGTCACTCGCACTCAAACCGTGCAAGCTTCTTAGTGATCAAAGCTTAACCTGCTGGGGAGAATTTCCTCGCGATGGTGAGTGCTTCTGTCCTCCATTTTTCCGAGATGACATAGTCCAACGACTTGCCTGGAGCCTTCTTCATCACAATCAAGTCCTGATGACAGGTTCCACAGTGGCATCTAGTCTCTACTGTAGACAGCCAAGAGCCATTGGCCCGTTCTCTGGAGAATGCACACGAGCAGCGAAACTTACTGCAGGCCAGGCTCGTGCTTTCGAACGTTGTTAGGGCCCAAGAGTCGCAGCACTTTGAAAGGAAACGCCACATTTGGATCTTCTGTGATGCCTGGAAGCTCCTTCCGACATGCATGTGAAGATTTTCAATACCTGGCACGTCGTGGAAGGAGAACAACATGACGAGCAACGATTCTCGGCGCAGAACTGCAGCTTTCTCCTGGAACAGCTTGGTGAACATTCGTTCCTCTACCAACTGGTGAGGTGCGAACCTGGGCAAGTGAAACACCGAAAAGCATACCAGTACAAGTCTTGGAGCTCCTAGGACAGCAGGACAAGGAGCCGATCAAACTTCACCAGTTTCAGCACCAACGTTTGACCTCACGCTGTCGTACACAGAAGCTCCAGCACTTGTGCTTGCAGCGCAGTGCAAGGCGTTTGGAATGAACTGTTGGTGGCCTCCCCCTTTCACGAACCAGATGCCTGAGCTGTTCCAGGAATCTGCGGTGTATCGCAACAGCAAAACTGACAAAAAGACCACAAAAGTTGCGGCACGAACTATAGCAATTCGACGACTCTCTAGTTTCGGCGCGACGCCTTCATTCATGCCACCGTGAAATCCACGCATGGCCTCGAAGGTTGACTGGGGTGGCGCCCCCAAAGCTGCAAGGAGCTGCGCACGCAGCGAAGCATTGGAGGGGTCGAAGACCATGATTCCGAGCGGAAAGTCTTGGACATCGAAGCCTTGCCCCTGCTCCCCGGATTTCACTGCACCCTGGCAAGAAGGCTTTGACGGGCTTTGGGGGCGAGTCAGCAAAGAAGGGAACGGCAGGGGTGCTCCCGGAAGTTGGTCGGCACTGCGACTCATGAATCCGGCGTGGCCTGGCCGTAAGGGAATTGGGGAGGTGCAGGGGCTGTAAGGGCCCCGACCTCGTGGTGTCGAGTAGGGGCTTCCTGTTGGCGTTGGCAGGAGGGAGTGGAGCGGGGAGGCTGACAGTGGCGAGGCGCAAGAAAGCTGAGGCGACGGGGGAAGGCAGAGCACCGGCGCGGCCACGACATTCACGGTCACCCTCCTCTCATTGTCTGCCCTTCTCTTCGGTGGAATCGTATTCCGGTTGCTTTGAAGAAGGCACGGCACGCTCGGAGCGTGCTGCATGGTCTAGGCCTCAGAAAAACTCAGATGCTGCGGGCTGTGCGCACTCCTGGTATCCTCCGACTCTCTGAGCCCTGGGCAAGCGACCCTCGGGACTGAACTGACAGCCCGACTGTCTTGAGCAGGAAGGGGCTGCAGCGAGTCAAAATGAACAGTAGAGCACTCAAGCAATTCTCGGATATGCCGTGACGGCACAGGCACCGGCCATTCCGATCTCAGGCTGCTGGGCTGCGTCTGCCTCGTGTGGTACTCTGGAGGAGGCTAGTTTCTTGATCGCTGTTTCAACTACCATTACGCTACTGCGGTCACACGTTCGAGCCAAGGCAACCACTGGGAGGAGGAAGCAGCGACCTTTGGCTCATGCATGCGAGTCTTCAACACACAGCAAATTCCTCCGAGGATGCGTGCCAAGGAAGTCAAGAAAGTTGAAATCATGTCCTCGACGGGCTGTGCACGCAGCCAATGCACAGTTCGCAGAACAACGACAGCTGCCTTTCTTTCCCTTAGCTGCCAGAGCGCTACCTGAGAAATCCACTCCAGACTAGAGGAACCACAGCTGTGCTTAGTCTGTGATGCCTGCAAATCGCCGGATAAGCTCAATCTCCAACAGCTGATCGCGCCTTACAACATGTCAAATTGGATTTATGTCATCACCAGGAGACGACCTGTCAAAGAAAGCCTGACCATGGACTTATGGAGACAGCGCTACCCTTTTTCCACGCAGGAACCTTGCGGTCGCTCCTGCACGCGGCAGCAGGCTATGAAGAACTCCGTGTCAAATTTCGAGACGCACGGCTGCTGTCTGGTGCAGCCTAGTGATGCAGTGATGCATGGCGTGGCCATGCCGTTTGTGTGTTGAGGTCACGTAGGATCCGGTAGCTGAGGGTTGACGCGATATCCTGCAGGCTTATTGGCACTGCATGAGCAGAGGGGCTGCAGCAACTGTTGGCACAGAAGTTGCAAGATCCCTTGCAGGAGCTGGGGCCATCGTGGAAGCCCACCGGAGGACTGCCTTCAAGGCTCGCTCCCGGAGTGCAGATGGCTGGTCCAAGCCATGGAGACTCAAAGAACGACCTGGGCCGATGCTTGCAGACTTCCCATCACATCCTGGCGCGGATTTCTGCACGCCCAACGCCTGAGACATATGTTACCGGTGGCCGGGCCAGAGGCACTTGTAGAAATAGTGCGCGGGCTCCCATCCGCCAGGATACTCGGCTCGGCGGTCCCAGCACCCTTCTTCATCTACGTCTAACCAGATCAAGGAATTCAAGAAACAGTACAATCGCTCTGAACTAAACAGGCAATGGCCTTCGACAATCACAATAGGATGCTGCTTGGCTGCTTCGAGCATCTCGCGCTCCATCTTCTCCCAGTCCGTAGCATCCGGGGACTCCCAGTAAGACAACCACTGGTTCCGCTCCCACAACCACGCCCCCGGACCTGCCTTGTTGCCCAAGTCAAAGTCTTGCTGCGCTACTACTACATTCGAACGGGTTCCGTAGCGTTGCCATAGCATGTACTGCAGCTCCTTGTGCCAAGGACGACTTGCCTGCCGATGGAGCACCTGTAATGCCGACAACCAAGGTTGGCCGTCCCGGCGGGAAAAGACTCTCGCCGGCGAATGGCTCCCCCGAATAAGGAATCGTATGCGGAAGGCTTCCACCACTTTCCCTTTGTGGCTGCGGCACTGGCCCGGACACTATCTGGTGAGAG
Source organism: Symbiodinium necroappetens (assembly GCA_905231915.1). NCBI lineage: Eukaryota > Dinophyceae > Suessiales > Symbiodiniaceae > Symbiodinium > Symbiodinium necroappetens. The sequence continues at coordinate 23,300 of CAJNJA010058175.1, forward strand.
GTGGTCTCCTCATTGAAAGATGCGTATCCAGCTGCACCTTCCTGCGGTCCTTGCTGTTGTGCTTTCGAGATCTTTTGCCGTGGCTTGGTCTTCGTCGGCTTCTGGGAAGTCTGTTCCTGAAACGGGGGTTGCTCAGAATTCGACGTGTTCTTCTCTGACGGGTCGTCGCCACCCAGCAAAGCAGTGTCTACTGCCTCACCTCCGCTAGGAGTCAATTTGGGCGGCGAATGCTTGTGGACGTGGTCACCGAAAAGCAGATCTCGATTCTTCAACAGGTACTTGGCAGCAGGCGTAGGGACGAGTGCTGTCAAGCTCTCATCCTGGGAACATCACAAGTGCCGGAACCCCAGAACAAATGCCGGAACCCCAGAACCGCAAGGTGTCATTTCTGTCCATGTCGTTCTCAGTGTTATCGGGACTGTCAATGCCATTGAAGCGTTGATCTTTGTGGGGGGAAGCCTTAATGTGATTCACAGCACCCTCGTATCAGTGAGCTAGCGACGATTGTAAGCAGCTTTACAACCACGTCAATACACTGCTATTCGAAAGAAAACCGGCCGCACCACGCTGCTGCTACTGCTGTTACTTCTGCTACTGCTGCTACTGCTGCTACTGCTGCTACTCCTCCTACTGCTGCTACTGCTGCTACTGCTGCTACTGCTGCTACTGCTACTGCTGCTACTGCTGCTGCTACTACTGCTACAACTACAACAACAACAACAACTACTACTACTACTACTACTAAGTACTACTATACTACTACTTACTGATGCCACTGCTACTGCTAATGCTGCTGCTACTGCTACCACTACTGCAGCACTACTACAC